>MU106581.1:89402-100759 GCA_012274485.2 Sinapis alba
GAAAAAATCTTTGGCCGTCTTAGAATCTTCACCAGGCGGATATTCGGAATCTCCTCTGCCAAAGACCGACAGCTACTTCAAGTTAGACAAAGATTTTTTAAAACAAAAAATAGGGAATTTGGAATCACACCATACTTACTTTTCTTTGACGAAAGCGTTCAATGCTTTAACCTTTGCTTTATCAACTGGACAATACACAACCGAGTAGTTAGTATTTAATATTTCAGACAATGCAACAACTCTTGCACTCCTCCTAATGTGTTTACTTGGCGTAATGATGTTGGATGAGGCTCTTTGGGGTTCATCTTGATCTCCCTTCAATGCTTGGACCCTTGCATCATCAACTGACTGCAGCTGATCATATACTGTTCCAACTACCAAGGATTTGGAGCCCATTAACGTAAGAATTTTGACAGTTTCATCCAGGTTGTCGTCTTCTTCCTCCATTGACACATGCGGTGCTCTTTTTTTGTCGTAATCTTCTCCTATTTCTGATTCTCCCACATCTGTGGCTTTAACCTTTCGCTTTAACATGTTCTCTCCTTCTTTGCTTGCTTCTTTATTCTGTCATTTATGGCATCAAAACAACAACAAATCAATTAATTATTACGGAATCCTCTAACAACATCACAACCAATCGCTTGCATGGTATTTTGACATACCAAAAGTTCGACTCTGATGTTTGGGACTCGCGACTCTTCTTCTAATGATAACCCTCTAGATACTAGATCTACAAACTTATCCACCTGACAGCGCTTTCATTACAATGCGTCCAATCTAGCAACTAGATTTTGAAGGGTACCTACCTCTGTAGGCTCCATAGCATTCACTTTCATGTCTTGGGGTCTTCCTCTGTTGTATAATGAAATGTCCATCATCATCACTTCGTTCTTGTTCTTCCGTTTCTGCAATATCAACACATTTGTCACCTCCATCTGCTATGTTCTCTTGCCCGTTGCTTGCCACCTTCTTTGATTTCTTCGATTTTCTCTATCTTGCAACCAGCCTACACTTGTTAGATTCAATCGGTGTCAATGGATACTTCGGAAAGGCCTGCTAATTAATGGTACTCAGGGAATTGTCTTGGCGAAGGAACTCCAAAAGATTGTCAATATCAGGATCCTCATCTTGGTCTTCTCAAACCGGATGAACTTCATCTATTCTTCGCGGACACATATTAATAGTTATAAGAAAAACTAAACTTGGGGATAAATTAATACATATTAATGCAGTATACAATTTAACCAAATGAAGAAGAACAAAATAATACCATCTGGGAATTGATTAATTTGCCAAAATTGTAATACCATCTGGGAATTGATTAATTTGCCAAATGAAGAAGAACAAAATAATACCATCTGGGAATTGATTAATTTGACAACGAACACGATGTTTCTTAAATTAAACGGCGATGTCACCTACCGCTTGGCAATCGATTCTTTGTTCCCTATGTATATAACAAACATATTATGACAATATTATATTTATGTAGTATTATACAGTGATTATGAATATACCTATCATCTTTTATTGTGAAACTCAGAATATAGAGTGATAATGAATATACATATCATCTTCTTGAGAAGACAGAGAAGAGAGAACAACACAGAAGAGAAAGGAGAGAAAGGAGGAACTCCTTCAGAGTCCTCGTGGAACTCGTTTTTTTTATATATATATTTCATATTTATTTCATCTATAATTTATGTGACAAAGATCATGTTTGAGTAGTTATCAATTAGATTTAGGGCTGAATGATAACAATCATGGATTAGCCCAAAAATAGGATTGCTAGGTTAAGTTAATATTCATCAATTGAGTTGTGCTTAATGCTTGCATTCTAGAGTATCTAACTAGGATCTCGATGATAGGACATGGAAAACTATGAGAGTAAGTTATGCGCCAGAATATATTCTGTTGAACTAGGCTGTTAGGCGTATACGAGAGCTGGTCTAATAAGTCTGGTGGACTTATCAAATCTCACCTACACTTCCTTCTTATTTCACCGTCGATCGACACGACTCCTTAGCCGTCGATCGATGGTCTTTCCTTATACTCGCATACGAGAGTTGGAGTTAAAAAGATCAGACTAATTAACATTTGAGTTCTAGTATATTTACATTTATGTGCTTCCTATCCCTCATAATTCATTTAGCTTGAAACCCTAGATCTAACATATTTACTTTACATTTAAATTTAGTTAATTAATAGCATATTTCTATATTTTCATTAATACTATATTTCCATATTGCATCATACCTCTTGACAATGAATATTTTCTGAAATTGTTTGTTCACCATCAATATATATATTTACCTAGCTAAGTCTTTAGAAATAAGAAATATATTGTGTACCTTTGCTCTCTTTGGATTCGATCCCTAAGTACTACACTTGATCTCTCTTGGCAACTGTATTATTTTTTGTGTTAAGAATATGATTAATTTGATAATTAATTGTTTATAATTTGATACCCTGCTAGAACAATAAATTCCACCCATTTTCAGGTACTGACTCCATAATGCCTCTCTAAAGTGCGGCATTTTAGACAATTCTTTGTTATGTTATTATTTATATAAAACAATCTATATCAAAAGTGAACAGTAAACAAAAAGTAAGAAAACTTAATACAAAATGGGTATCTCCAAAAACATATTGATCACATTTGTTTTCACTATCTTCTTCATATTATCTAATGTTCATTGCTACCCAGGTACTTAATTTCAGTTTACGATTTACTTATGCTCATGTATTTATCTTCTTATAATTTTCATACTTGCAATGATTATGATATTAGATAGACTTTGAAGTAAAACAAGACTACAAAAAAAATGCTATGGTCCGTGTAATCAAGGACCCGCAGGATGTGAGAGGTTTTGTGGAGCTATAACCATTCAGCTAGTTGGCGAATGTAATTCAGGTATATGTTGTTGTAGGTCCAAAAGACCAAACTAACGCTATTAGGTATTATATATTTTGTACTAGTGACAAAAATACTAATAAAGATCCATACAGAATTAGCAAATCGATGTTACTTGGAGAGATAGAATTCCTTTTTAAAGGAAAATATATTAATTCAACATATAAGATATTTAAAAGTAAAATATCAAGATTACTATTTAAACAAGTCTTCATATACTAATGGAAATTTTGATAATATTTATCTTGATTATTATCTTTTACGAATTTTTTATTTTCCAAGATAGATACTTTGATTCTCTTGTCTCATTCGAGTGAAAAAACATGACTTGGATCGAATAGATCTGTAAAGAATAACATTTGCAAACATGTCTTTGATCTTAATCTTGCAGTTGAAACACCGATTATTCTTCCTCGGAAAAAATGATCTTTTTTATTCTACTTAGAGTTGACATGAAAATATTAAATGGATTAGAAAAAAAAACATATGTTCGGCATATTTTATTGTGACAATATTTTTTTATTCCACCCATAGTAATTTAGATGAAACTAAAAATAAAAATTATGTAGTCGTACATCTTCCTATGTATAATGTTTACACAAAAATATAATATAAAAATGAATAATTTATTTGGTTGTATAAGTTTGGTTCATGTCAATAATTACATATGTATTACCTACTTTTTGTATATTTTAAATCTCATATTTATTATACAACATGTGATTGTATTACAAGAACAAATAATATCATCTTTGTTTTGTGTAGAACAGAACAAACGCAAACATATTGTTCTCTAAATATATTATGCATGACTGAGTTGGCGTATACTAAACTAAAAAGGTATAAGAAAATTAAACTTTAATAAAATTCAAAAGACATAAAAGGGTAACAAATTTCCCATTTAGTTATATTATAAATGATCACATTTAATATAAAACATACAAATTTAATGTTCTAAGATTCTTTTGAACTAAAAATAATAACTTACATGTGTGACAAACCTCATACGCCCATCTTTTTTTTATGTAAACTTTTGGATTCATCTAACATTATATATATACATTTTTAAAAAACTATATGGTTTATAAAAAGATGTCGATATTATTTATTCAGTTATTTAGACTAAGACTAAGGAAATATTAAATAATAATAATCTAAATCTATAATTAATAGAGCTTTCAAAATAAATATCAAGCAACAAATAATATATATAATTTTTTTAAAAATAATAACATTTGACACGAGTGTGAACATAAAATGATAAAGTAATATTGGGTATGGAATTTATTTTGATATTATTTTGACTATAATCCAACAAAATTTAACTCAAAGATATTTTGGTGAAATTTTCCTTTTATTCTAGTTTATGTTATTATCTATATAAAACAATCTATATCAAAAGTGAACAGTAAACAAAAAGTAAGAAAACTTAATACAAAATGGGTATCTCCAAAAACATATTTATCACATTTTTTCACTACCTTCTTCATAGTATCTAATGGTAATTGCTACCCAGGTACTTAATTTCACTTTACGATTTACTTATGCTCATGTATTTATCGTTTTATAGTTTTCATACTTGCAATGATTATTATATTAAATAGACTTTGAAGTAAAACAAGACTAAAAAAATGATATGGTCCGTGTAATCAAGGACTCGCAGGATGTGAGAGGCTTTGTGGAGGTATGTCCATTCAGCTAGTTGACGAATGTAATTCTGGTATATGTTGTTGTAGGTCCAAAAGACCAAAGTAACGCTATTAGGTATTATATATTTTGTACTAGCAAAAAAAATACTAACAAAGATCCATACAAAATTAGCAAATCGATGTTACTTGGAGAGAGAAAATTCCTTTTTAAAGGAAATATATTAATTCAACATATAAGATATTTAAAAATAAAATATCAAGATTACTATTTAAACAAGTCTTCATATACTAATGGAAATTTTGATAATATTTATCTTGATTATTATCTTTTACGAATTTGACATTTTCCAACAAAGAGCCTTTGATTCTCTTGTTTCATTCGAGTTTAAAAAACTTGACTTGGATCGATTAGATCTGTAAAGAATAACATTTGCAAAAATGGATTTGATCTTAATCTTGCAGTTGAAACACCGAGTATTGTTTCTCGAACAAAATTGATCTATTTTATTCTACTTAGAGTTTACCTCAAAATATTAAATGGATTAAAAAAAACATATGTTCAGCATATTTTATTGTTAAAATATTTTTTACTGCACCCATAGTAATTTAGTTGAAACTAAAAATAAAAAATTATGTAGTCGTATATCTACCTATGTATAATTTTTACACTATAATATAATATTACAAATGAATAATTTATTAGGTCATATAAGTTTAGTTCATGTCAATAATTACATATGTATTACCTACTTTTTGTTTATTTTAAATCTCATATTTATTATACAACATGTGATGGTATTACAAGAACAAATAATATTATCTTTTTGTGTAGAACAAAACACCGTAAACATATTGTTGTCTAAATATATTATGCATGACTCATTTGGCGTATATTAAGCTATAATAGGTATAAGAAAATTAAACTCTAATAAAATTCAAAAGACAACAATATGTTAACAAATTTCCCCGTTAGTTGTATTATAAATAATCACATTTAATATAAAACATAAAAATTTAATGTTCTAAGATTCTAGTGAACTGAAAAAAATAACGTACATGTGTAACAAACCTCATACGCCCATCTTTTCACTAAGTAAACTTTTGAATTCATCTAAAATTATATATATATATATATATATATATATATATATATATATATATATATATATAAAAACTATATGGTTTATAAAAAGATGTCGATATTATTTATTCAGTTATTTTGACTAAGACTAAGGAAATATTCGATAAGATTAATCTAAATCTATAATTAATAGAGCTTTCAAAATAAATATCAAGCAACAAATAAGATATATTTAAAAAAAAAAATAATAACATTTGACACCAGTGTTAACATAAAATGATAAAGTATTATTGGGTATGAAATTTATTTTGATATTATTTTGACTATAATCCAAGAAATGTAACTCAAAGATATTTTGGTGAAATTTTCTTTTTATTCTAGTTGGTGTTATTATCTATATAAAACAATCCATATCAAAAGTGAACAGTAAACAAAAAGTAAGAAAACTTAATACAAAATGGGTATCTCCAAAAACATATTGACCACATTTGTTTTCACTATCTTCTTCATAGTATCTAATGTTCATTGCTACCAAGGTACTTAATTTCACTTTATGATTTACTTATTCTCATGTAATTATCGTTTTATAATTTTCATACTTGCAACGATTATGATAAACAAAATCTGTTACGGGCTCAAGCACATATGAAAAAAAATGCTGACAAGCATCGTCGTGAGTTGGTTCTATAAGTAGGGTCCAAGGTATATTTAAATGTGTGGCCTTACCATCAGCAGTCTGTGAGTCAGCATTGATTTCAGAAGTTAACTGCCAGGTTTTATGGACCTTATGGGATTTCGGAATGAGTGGGAAAGGTTGCATATAAGTTGTATTTTCCAGATTATTCTATGATAAATCCGGTTTTCCACATTTGTCAACTCAAACCTGTGATTGGAAATCCACAGTTTGCTATACCTTTACCACCTTCGTTGAGTTACATAGCATATCTGGTCATAGAACCTGAGGATGTGTTAGATCATCGTTATGATGAGTCCAGTTACTTGGAAGTGTTGATGAAGTGACGTCATCTTCCGGATCATGAAATATCGTGGTTGTTTACATGTGGAAGAATTGAAGCAACAATTTCATTCCTTCTCACTTAAGGACAAGCTGAGTCTTGCGAATAGGGGTATTGATATGTTGTCAAGGGTTTATGTGAGGAAAAGGAAGAAGAAAGATGGACATGAAGAGATTGGAGTGGCGCCAAGAGAGGAAAAATAGATGGTTGATGTGGCAAAAAAATATGTTAGAAATTGTTATTGGGTCTTGTTATTATATATAAGAGGACTCAAGACTTTATATTTGAGTTGTTCAGTAATTGGATGAGCTAGTTGCTCCCTGGTGGAAACAATCAGTGTATATGGTATTGAGTATTGAGAAAATTAATACAAAATATATTTTTTTCTATGAGAGGACTGGTGAAAATATAGCTCTCATCATAATCTTTTTTTTACCTTGTAAATGAGTAACCTCTACTTGCTCCATGGTCGAAACAATCGGTGTATACGGTATTGAGTATTGAGAAAATTAATACAAGAGACATTTTTTTCTATCAGAGGACTGGTGAAAATATAGCTCTCATCATAGTCTTTTTTTTTACCTTCTAAATGAGTAATCTCTAGTTTGTTTCTAGATTATCTCAACATTCCATAATTACAAAATTACTAATTATATTTCATTTTCAATTTTATATAATGAATTAAAAAGTGCATTTTACTGTTTTTTTTTTATATATGTTGACATCATGTGCATCATGCAGACACCAAGCTGAAAATGTGATAGAGAGCGAAAGATTAAGTAACAAGGGTTCATGCAAGAACTCAAAGAGAACTTGTATAGACTATAGATTTCTGATGTAGTTGATACTCTCGACCAAACAAGAAGGGGGATTTTGATGATACTCTCGACAAGATTAAAAGATAGGGTTTTATAGTACTTCTCTAAGTACTTAAAAGATCTGTATTTGCAATTGCAATCAATAAAATAAGATTCTCGTTTACATTGGCATGAGCTAACTATTTATATGAGAGAAGATCTAAGAGATTCTATAATCCTAATTTCTATAGTACTAGTGATCAACCCGTCCTACGGGGGGGGGGGGGGGGGGGGGGTATGCAAAACAAAACAAAATAATATATTTTAAATATTAGTTTATTCTTCACTAAATATAACAATATTTTTTTATTTTTTTTATTTCTTATTCCTTTGAAAAATATATATTTAAACTGAAATTGGTATATATATTTGTTTATACAAAAAAATAAGGTGTGTAAGCTTGTGTTTATTCGGTTTATTTTAGTTTATTTTGGTCTATTTTTGTGTATTCAGTTTAGTTGGTTGCCAACTGAACCATAAACCGATTAAACTTTTAGTATTGACCGATCGTTTTATAGTTACCTTGGAATTTTACATTGGAATTATAAAATATCAACTAATGTAGATTATATGCATTGTGCTCTTATCATAATCTGATTTTCGCATACTCTTCCAAATTTGCCTTCATATACATATTTTTGTGTTCATGTAAGCAGGTCTAAGAAGAAATGACGATTGTGGCTTCGTCTTACCTCTGATAATACCTACGACAGTTATTATGCCTTTTTTTGACATGTCCTCCGGAAATATACACCTTCGATCTGACCTCTGTGGCTTGACGAATACCAAAATTGCACATGCAAAAAAACATCTTGAGGTATCATTACAGCCAATCCGTGACCACACCACCTCTTCGCGACTCAACTCTGCCGTTACCGCCATAGCTCACCATGACCCCACCACCACTTCTCCACCGTTCTACAACAACTTTCATTAGACTCACTCTGAAACTTTGGCATTGATTCACTTTTGTTGCTTTCTATAACTTTGAAAGCGTCATTTGATGCAGGACTCGTCATCTCCTGCATTAATGCCGCAGATCCTTTATTCTCTTTATGTTTCAATTTAGAGAAGATGACAGAAAATAGTATTTACGATTCCAACTTTTTCAAAACATATTATCTCATACATTTTTGTTTCTTCTTCTTACCTAGGATAGCTGAGCATAATCATCAAACTGAGGATGGAGAAGTAGCTGCAACAATCAAGTTCTTTTAACAGTTCAAATGTACATTAGATCAGACTCAATTTAAGGCCATTCTCAAAATTGCAACAAAATCTTCAAGACAATGCAAATGTTATTGCAATTATGTTCAGGTACAATACTTGATGGAACCATGAATCATTCAAGTTTGTTTACTGATTATTAGAGTTCGCTAAATGGAAATCTCATTCTAAATAACATGTGCAAATATATTCAATGTTGTTATTCAGGTTCTACCTCAACTTCATCGGTCCTTAAAAACTTATTATTTATTTTACTATACATTTTTCAGATAGATATTTAATTTAGTTTTTTCATTTCTTAATTGTAAATTTACTTATTGTTTATTTTTCTTATATTGTATCTTTACTTATTCTAATTTTCTTGCTTTTATATCAAATGATAATATTGTGATGGATGTTTAATGTATTATTTATATTTCTTATATTGTATATTTACTTATTATTTAGATTTTCTTACATGGAATATTTTCTTACTAATTATCATTTTTTAATAATAATGCCACATGGCTTCTTTTGAAAGAAAGATTTTATTTTTTCTTATATTGTATCTTTACTTATTCTAATTTTCTTGCTTTTATATCAAATGATAATATTGTGATAGATGTTTAATGTAATATTTCTATTTCTTATATTGTATATTTACTTATTAATTGTTTTTAAAATAATAATGCCACATGGCTTCTTTTGGAAGAAATATTTTATGCTGATGTGGCCATGATATGGATTAAGAGTTATCTATGTCATAAAACATAATCTGAAGGTAAAAAGAATGTAAATACACGCAAGGCCTTTTACGAAGTGATAAGGCCATGATATCGATGATGTGCTGCATCAGATTCCTCCGTATGGGAAATGATTCACCCACAAATCCAGCTAATCACCATCACTAGACTGTTGAACTAGCAGCTGGGAAATACATACCAACTTGTCATGCGGTGAAGTTCACTCACCAAACAACATGAAGCCAATACACTTCATGGACATTAATTTCTTCAATCTAAGATTTAGCGAAACCGTGATAAAGAATTCCAACTATGTAATTCTCGAAATTCTAGGATGTAGTTTATAAGCTTTCATTGATATCCCATGTTGCATTTGAAAAATTTGCAAAAGCAAAATACCAGTTGCTATAATCATCGAAATAGAAGAGTCCGAAATGTTGGCAGCCGATGGTGATCACAAGATCATGAATGTTTTTCACATGTTGCCTAGCTTTATTAAATCCCCCATATAAGACATGAAACATGCACTCATGATGGACTTTCCACTTAGCATTAATTTTGTGATTTCCACTGCCCAACAATTGATAGTTATCACATAGGAGACTGACATGGTGGTGTCAAAAGTTCTTCAGTATCCTTGCAGCTTGGAGAAGTATCTCAATATTCTAACACCTGGACTAACAACGATGAAACAATTGAAACATGTACTCCATCAAGATTCAGTTCTATCAAGGATACTGAATGACCAACATGAGAGACCATAAGACTTACGATAAAACCGCAAACAACAAAGAATTTACGCTCCTTTATGATCACTAAAATAATTGCATGGCGGACGAAGTCCATAAATTTGTTAGACTGTGGATAAGACATGTCGGTTAAAGCAACAAAATTGAATGTCTCTGAAAATATCTACTACGTCACTCTGACCCAACCAATTAATAATATGACATAGTCTCCATGTATGAACCCACTTTGAACAATGCTCATCTTGTATGTGTAGAGAAACAACAATGGCTTTAACCATTACCAATGCTACAAGAGTCAAACATTTCAAACTAGATGAGTTAGGGGAGAGAACTAGATGAGTCAAACATTTCAAACTCGTCACTCACACGGTAAGAATCCTCCAAAGAAAGAACAAAACAACAACAAATATCTTAAATTAGTATTCTCAACTTGTCGGGACAGAGCAACATTGATCGATGGTGATAGTGACAACACAAAACTTTCATATTCATCATTCAACTTCACGTTTTAAGTAATGTCGTAAGTATGTCAGTGGTGGTGTGTACAGTGAGAACGTGCAGTAACAGTCACAAACTCCACATTACCTTTGGCACAGTAAAGTGAAATCCAAATTGTATGAAAATGATCCATGTTTGTCATTGTGCTCTGGCAGTAAGCCAAAATTTTTATTGTTTCATCTCTAAAAATTCCACGAGTAAGTTTGCTCATTGAATTACACACCTTGAAACTTACATCCCATCAATTTGTCTGAAATTAAACTAACCATATATGTTGTTGTATTCATATGCCTTGTAGCATATAGTTTCTACAAATATGTCGATATTTGAATCCATGTAGATTTCTCTGTAAAGTTTTTCCTCACAGTTACATAAGGGCTTAGCTCGGTGATCATGATATGACACAGTATATTCCTCAACAACCCTTCCTCGCTGTAAATAAAATAAAAGCCACTTTAAAGAGATGCATGTTCTGTGATGATCTCTTTGAAATCTAAGATCTCTTCCTTTAAACATAAGTGAAATCACAACCATGGGTTTGCTGGAACCAGAGCAACATGGAGCACTATGAACAACTGTAATATTGTTCGTCCTACACAAGTTTTCTTCGTTAGCATCATTACAACACTAAAATTTACCAGATG
>MU106582.1:0-105566 GCA_012274485.2 Sinapis alba
AAACAAAAAATTCAATTTGAAAGTTTCACAATTGTTTTTTTATTTTTATTTTTGGTTACAAAAAAATGAATCAGGGAGGTGAGATCCCAATGTCAGAGATGTTTGGTACATTTGCTCTCTCTGTTGGTGCTGCTGTAAGTTCTCCAAATCTTCTTCAAACACACACACACACTTGAATTCACTGAATATATTTGTTTATAAGGTGGGCATGGAGTTTTGGGCAAGATGGGCTCATAGAGCTCTCTGGCATGCTTCTCTTTGGAACATGCATGAGGTTAGCTCCAACTCATCCTGACTGAATATTCAAATCTCTAGCTCTGCTTAATTTGATTTTTCTCATGTTTTTTTTTTGGGAGCAGTCGCATCACAAACCAAGAGAAGGTCCCTTTGAGCTGAACGATGTGTTTGCAATTATAAACGCTGTTCCTGCGATTGCTCTCCTCTCTTATGGTTTCTTCAATAAAGGACTCGTCCCTGGTCTTTGCTTTGGCGCCGTATGTCATTCTACATATCTCTACGCTTTAACTCATTTGTCTATTACACTCACAAACTTGAATCTTCGAGTATATGCCATATGGTTAGGCCAAAAAGTTAATATTAATAATAATATTAGACAACAGTTATAAGCACATTTCGGTGGCTTTTTATCGATAGTTAAGGCCAAAAAAAATATTATTCTATTCTCTGTGGACATAGGCTTAAGGAAACGTATCTCTCTTGCAAGATTTTCTGTCTATTTATATGTATTTTAATAAAATACATTGGGATCTTCGGTTCATGTGATGACAAAATAGATTCGTTGGCTTTCATTACTACCCATGAGATTGGTGGTGGCTTACTTTTTTCTTTTGTTTTTTTGGCTAAAAACGCCGTTATGTTGCGTTCGCGTCTGCGTTTTAGTCTAAAAATGTGGTTGTGTTTCTCTCCTCGTAACAGGGATTAGGAATAACGGTGTTTGGGATCGCCTACATGTTTGTCCACGATGGTTTGGTGCACAAGCGTTTCCCTGTAGGTCCCATCGCTGACGTCCCTTATCTCCGGAAGGTCGCCGCCGCTCACCAGGTAATATAACTCATTGACTTGAACGGTCAAGGACAGAAGTATAAACAGTTCCTTTCCCAAAGTAGAAATAGTTTCGTTTACGTGTCCTGTGTCCTGAGTATTTTATTCTATTGGTTTTTAACTTTTTATCCATGCGCTTTGTATTTTATTTGTATATATTTTGTGGTTTTAAAAAATATAAAACAATGTTTTCGGAAATAGTAGTAGCACTCCTACTCCTAGTTATAGATTTTGAATTTTTTATACGCTCGTTCATGATGGTGTTTCAGCTACATCACACTGACAAGTTCGATGGTGTGCCATACGGGTTGTTTCTTGGACCAAAGGTAAGGTTTTGGATCTGCTTAATTAGATTCTTAATCTTCTAATTTATGTTGGTCTTTTTAGTTTTCGACATTTGAACTGGTGATTCTAGGAATTGGAAGAAGTTGGAGGAGATGAAGAGTTAGACAAGGAGATTAGTCGTAGAATCAAGTTATACAAAAAGAGTTCGAGCTCTTGACTACTTAATTAAAAACAAGAATTAATTAAATCTCTTCTTTTTGTTTTTGGACTTTTGTCATGATCTGAAATACGGTCTTTGTTGATAAATCATATATGCCGCGCGATTTTGATTTGAAATTATTAAAAAGTAGAAATATTAAGCTAATCATACCAATCCACTTAGCAAAAAAAAAAAAGATAAATATAAACATGCTAGCTAATCCGACTGACAATTCTTTTAGACATACCGAGTTACGACCTCTTACAATGATTAAGTGAATATGAACAAGTTGAGACATTTATAGATCTTGTACATATCTGAAAATCAATTGAAACATATTTTGACTTGCACTAGAAAATCTTGGCTTATGCATGCAAGTTTGTTACCAACAAGTTAATAACTACCTAAATTGATGTTTCTGGATGTTTTCTTCGTTACGCAAGTTCATAATTTATATAAACTTACGTTCATAGTATGGCCCACTGCACTTCTTCCCGCGATCCCGTGGATGATGGCGCCATCGAACGTTGCGTGTAACGTCATGATTCATAACAGTTCAAAATAAAAGAAAAGGTTGAAATCAAATGCTGCATGCAATCACTCTTAAAACAACAAAGATAGAAAAGATGAATAAGGATATCCCTAAACGCTCACTAATTAAAACTAATATGCAAAATCATTTATGGAATTGGAACAAATGTTCTTACACTTCAAACAGTAAAGCTTTTGCGAATGAATACAACATACGTATGTAGAAGACACGTACAGTCTAGAAGTCGTAACCACTGTACAGTCAAATAATACATTAGTACTATATCTATCTCTATATATTAAAATAACTTAGCGGGTGAGATCACAAAAAGGGAAATGACTCTTTAAAGATAAAGTTATGGATACGTGTTACGTGCTTAGTGTGTTCCATTAGAACTAACTCACTTTAGTTTCACTAAGTGGGTACATCACAGTATTTTCTCATCATGCTTAACGATTGTAAGTGGAAGTTATTATGTACACTCCCACGACACTATCCAATTAAATCCCAAGAGATAAGATGGTGAAAAGTGGGAGAGGATGAGGTGGCGTGGACGCATAATTAGATAATGACATTAAACGTGCGATATAAAAAGTCGATGACATCTTCTTTACACAAATAGGAAGTTCGGTACAGCTTTTGACTAAGAAGCTCCAATATAATAACGCACTAATCAATAATCAATCCTAAATATTGCACATTTTGTTAGAAAAGCTTGTGTTTTATATTATTATTTTTTGTTGTAAAGTTTTAAGATTTATTCGTGGACAAATGGTATGCCTTGTGGCCACTCCACTGACCAATATGACGATTATAATTTTTTAAACGTAACCAAAATGTGGGAAACGCGTTTAAGTGTCCATTTTCCTATCCAGAAAATCTAATTAAAGTGTTCAACTTTGCTACGTGTCTTAGTGACACTTAAGCTAACTGAAAGTTAATACAAAAATAATATAGTAATTCTTATGCATCAAAATGGAGTAATTTTTATTTTTGGCTCATACTCAATTATTAGAATAAATTATGGAATGGCGATGGAGATACGCTTATGCAAATAAGTTTAACCAAACAAACCGGATTAAACCCAACAACCCGGATAAAATCATTGGTTGATTCAATTTATACTAACCAGATATCACCTGATGCAATACAAGCATGCCGGAGACCATACTTTATGACACTTCTTGCTATCTACAGAGCAACTTTGTTGGCAGAGGAAGCATAAATGAAAATCTTGTTTCTTAGAAAAGGCTTGCAATATATAGAGAATTATTTTAATGATTTTGATCTCGCAAAAGCTTACAAGGAAACGATTTGAATCCGTTTAATTCAACATCAACGAATCTCAAAATCCTCAGTTTTTCAAATGCCTATTGGCAAGACAGCTCATATTTAAATCCATTATTCAAATACAAAAAAGGATAAGGCCATTTCTAACGTATGGGTCGGATCCTACTGAGAGAGTAGAACCTCAGAGTCACGGCTTTGTTTTCGATGATTGGGGATTGCATGATTTGCATCTTCATTCTCTCTACTTGTGGAAGGTTTGGCAGTGTTGTTAAGTATCCCTTTGAGCCAAATGCCTTGTATTCTCAAGTTCCAGGCCGTTTTGGTGAGCCGTTGGTTACATTCGAAAGAAACAACTGGATCATGAAAGCTCATCTGCAACATCTTGGCCCATGTAATGTCAATATGATTAAGTACATTTCTTCCTGGACAGGATTGGCCTTTGGTGAACTGGATGGGCTCGGGTTCACAAGTTAAGATGATGATGTATGTACTTGTATGTTTGGGTTGATAACAAAAGGTTTAAAATTATGAAATAGAGAATTAAACACAGTAGGGACGAGAAAGACCAAAACAAGAAAGCTGGACAATGGGACCATAGTAGATTAGTTTCCGTAGAAACACCCCAAAAGAAAAGAAAAAAGGTTTCTTCGTCGGACTCTTCTTCCAAACCCATACGTTACGTAACTCACTTCTTTGGCTTCTAGAAGGATTAAGCAACTTTCCTTTCTTATATATGCTATTCATTGTTATTGGCTACCAGCATGAAAGTGGAGCTTTGTCCTAACCTTTTGGAAGTTAAAATTGAATGGACAACTGTAACATCCGATTCAAGTATAAGATGATGTACATGGAAATGTTACTTATATTAATAAATTATATTTATTTTTTGGTCACATATTTTACTTTTTTTTTTTTTTTTAAAAAAACCGCAGATAGGTATAACCAATCTAGTTCACCACCGTCTGCTTTGCTCAGAGGCCCTTCGGAGAGGCAGACAGGCTCAGACTAGATATACCCTTTTCTACATAGGGGACGCAGCACGGAGGAAACGATCACGTAGGCGAGCAGATAAGGATGAAGCTCCCTATTCCTAGTTCAAGTATAGGTGTTTTTCATTCCGTATTCTCTGGTAGATCTCTATCTCTGACGCAAAGGATGGCCACAGTGTCGGATCATTAGTCATTTCTACTAAATCAGAACAGTCTGTCGCAACCGTAATCGATGTTATCCGCATATCCCTCATGCATCCAGCGGCCCAAAGTAAGCCATCCATCTCCGCATGTAGGGCCGAGAGGCTCCTACTACATGCCCGTAGACCGTAAAATTCATTTCCTGAAGAGTCCTTGAGACTCCATCCTAGTCCACTTACAGTACCATGATTGATCCACGACGCATCAATTTGGCATGTAGGGGTTTGGGTTGTCTCAAGGGGTGCTATCTCGCCCTGCAGGGTGTTGGCAACTCCATATTCCTCAATATCTTCCTCTTTTTCATTAGCCTTTCTCCATGATTCCGCCTCAAGGGACGCATGTTGAAGGGTATCCAATGGGGAAACAACTTTCCCATTAAAGAGTATCGTTCCGTGCTTTCCAAATGAACCAACAGATCCAAGGAAAGATATCAAATTGTGGTCTCCATGGAGCCACTTCTTTTCTCTTCCAAAACAGGAAGTTCATGTTTTGGTAAATAGATGTACTCGGGAAGTAACCCGGAAGGGACGAATAGTCCGATAAAGCCCAAACCTGTAGGGCTGGGGGGCATTCAAATAAGAGATGGTTAATCGACTCCACTGGGCCAGCACATCTAGGACAACTCCTATCGGTACCCAAGTGTCTATATGTGAGTCTCTCTGCTGTCGGCACACAACTCGATATAGTTTAAACATGATTGATCTAACAAAAATTGATTTCCAATACTGTGGAAAAATAAGACCAAAGTATATAAAAATTTCACATAATGATTGTATATGAATAGTAAACAAGAATTTTTGAACCTTAAAAAAATAGCAACATATCTACCATCACATAAAATAAAATTGACATCCTGAGTGAACGAACATGGATATCGTAGCGGCCGAGACATTACAAAGACTTGTTAAATAGTAAATATTATCACTAACCAAGGAATAGTAAATGTACTATTCATTTCCTTTCAAAATATTCATTAAAAAAATATTTCAAAAATTCACTATCTAAGAAATAGTATTTGGATCTGAATTCTAATTAGTTGGACTCTGATTTTAATATATATAACTGAATATGTGGCTTTCAAAAATTCGTGTTTCAGATATTTATCTACATATTGTAATTTTCACGAATCATATCGAAATCATGATCAATAAAAATAATAATTTTTATTTTAAAAAATTCTAAAATTAAATATTTATAAAATGTTTATAAAAAATAATTTTTTAAAATTCAAAATATAATGACATTGATTTTATGTATAAATATTAATATATTAAAAATACTACTAATACATTTTTTAAAAAAATAATATATTTAAAAAGTTTGGGTCCAAATACTCATATTTAAAATTTAACATATCTGAAATTGGATCTAGAATTTTACTATCCGAATTTAAGCACTCCGAATTTTTATTTTGAAGCTGATCTTGGATGGGATTCAAATCCCAAATAATAATTCCCTCCCCCAATATTAACAACTATCATGTGATTTTTCTTCTATTCCAAACTTTTATCACTACGGTGTCTCTCTCTTAACATGGGTGCCTCTAGCCCTTTTCTCACCGGGATCAATAAGGCCAAGAAGAAGGAGAGAAGAAGACCCCCAGCTTGGGTGCGACATATAAGGCATTCCCACATAACTCACTCGTCCTCTGATGTATTGAATAAAGATGGGAAAGAAGAAGCTGTTACGACAAAGAGAAAGGCAGTTGAGTCCCATGAGATGCTCGGTAACAAGAACCCCAAAACCAAACCAACTACGGTGGCTTCCGATTTGAAGCCGCTGCCTCCCCAATGAGCATACTAAGCTGGAACTGTCGCGGGGCGGGAAACACCGAGGCAGTTCGTCGCTTAACGGAAATGCGTAAAAAACATTTTCCGGATTTTCTGTTTCTCATGGAGACTAAACAAAAGGATTCTTACATGTTGGGTTTACAAAAGGATTTGGGTTACGATAAAATGTTGACTGTTGAGCCTCTCGGTTTGAGTGGGGGCTTGGCGGTACTGTGGAAAGATTGTTTCAAAGTTGAAGTCTTGTCTGCTGATAAGAGGATCATCGACTTGTGTGTTTCGTTTGGTTCGATAAAATTTTTTCTTACTTGCGTTTATGGTGACCCGGTACGGGAAAGAAGGCAAGGAGTTTGGGAGAAGATCACCACTATTGGTCTGGCCCGTGACAGCCCATGGGCTCTAATTGGTGATTTCAATGAGTTACTAGACAACTCAGAGAAACGTGGTGGTGCGGTGAGGAATGACTCTACTTTCTGGGATTTCAGAAACCTAGTCGAAAATTGTAAAATCAAGGAAGTGCGTTTCTCTGGTAATGAGCTCTCCTGGGCTGGGTGGAGAGAAAATGCTTGGGTCCAATGTCGCTTGGACCGTAGTTTTGGGAATGATGAATGGTTTCAGCTATTTCCTAGAGTGAGCATGGAGTATATGGACATGTGGCCGTCTGATCATCGGCCTCTACTACTATCTTTTTCTCATGAGCCCTCTGACCGAGGACAAGAGCGTTTTTACTTTGACAAGAGAATGATAGGGAAGGAGGGCATTGAAGAAGCAATTAGGAGAGGATGGACGGCATGTGACGCAACTGGGAGCCACTCTCTATTGGATCGTCTCGCTAGATGCAGAACAGAGCTGTCCCGGTGGAAGAAGAATGTTCTGTTTAACTCTAAAAATAAAATTCAAAAGTTGCAACAACAACTAGAGAAGGAGATAGCGAAGGTGTTCCCCAGCGCTAGGTCCATGAAAAGGCTCAAAATTCAGTTGGCTGAAGCGTATAAGGAAGAAGAAAGGTATTGGAGGCAACGTAGCAGAGAACAGTGGCTTCGCGAGGGTGATAGAAATACCACCTATTTCCATAATGTTGTTAAGGGTCGCAAAATCAGAAACAATATCTTGATGCTGAAAAATGATTTGGGGGTAGAGCATTTTTCAGAGGGAGCTAAAGGACAGATAGCTATTGAGTTCTTCAAAGATTTGTTTATGAGCTCGAACCCGGCTGATCTTGAATCCTTGTTTCATGGCTTCCAAAGTAAGGTCACAACAGAGATGAATTCAGAGCTTACTAAAGAGGTTACGGATGAAGAAATTAGGAAGGCTGCATTCTCGGTCAAAGGGAGTAGTGCCCCAGGAGAAGATAGCCTTACCGGTGCCTTTTATCAGCAGTACTGGAGTATTGTAGGCGCTACTGTTACTGATGAAGTCCGCAGATTCTTTAAGTCGTCTTCTCTCCCTCCTGGATGGAACCATACTCAAATTTGCCTCATTCCGAAAACTACAAAGGCAGAGACCATGAAAGAGATGCGGCCGATAAGTCTCTGCTCAATTCAATACAAGATCATCCCGAAGTTGTTATCTGATCGCCTCAAACCGATCATGTCCGTTATCATCTCTGATACACAGGGTGCTTTTGTTGCTGGTCGTCTCCCATCGGACAACATTGTTGTTGCTCACGAATTGGTCCACAATCTGCGTACAAAGGCTTCAATCAGTAAAGAGTTCATGGCCATTAAGACTGATATGTCTAAGGCGTATGATCGCGTAGAGTGGAATTTCTTGGAGATCTTGATGGAAAAAATGGGTTTTAATCGTCAATGGGTTTGTTGGGTGATGGCATGTGTTTCTACAGTCTCTTATACGATCTTGTTGAATGGTAGAGCTCATGGTTTTTTCAGACCTGAAAGGGGAATAAGGCAAGGCGATCCTATCTCCCCTTTCCTTTTCATTATGTGTGCGGAAGCGCTGGTCAGTGCACTGAATAGAGCTGAAGCTGAGGGTCGTCTCCATGGTATCAAGTTGGACAAAAACGGGCCTGCAGTCCATCATTTGCTTTTTGCAGACGATAGTCTACTTATGTGTCGAGCGGACTTGATGGAGAGCTTAGAGATCCTACGGTGTTTAAAGCTTTATGGAGAAGCTTCCGGTCAGCAAATAAATCCTGCAAAATCCTCTATCATCTTTGGTGAGAATGTAGAAGAAGGATTGAAAGCAGATATAAAGGTTTTGCTAGCTATAGACAAAGAAGGGGGGGAAGGCACCTACTTAGGTCTTCCGGAAGTCTTTAAAGGCTCAAAGAAAAACATTCTCAACTTCATCAGAGAAAAGTTACAGAACAGACTCCATGGCTGGTTTGCGAGATCTCTCTCTCAAGGAGGTAAAGAGATTTTAATCAAATCTATTGGGCTTGCGCTTCCCGTATATGCGATGTCAGTGTTCAAATTACCTAAGGACTTATGCGCTAAGCTTACCTCGGCTATAAGGGACTTCTGGTGGAGCAATGGTGGCTCGAGACGTAAGCTTCCTTGGGTCTCTTGGGACAAGCTTTGTCAAAGTAAAGAGAATGGTGGCCTAGGTTTTCATGACATAGAACGATTCAACCAAGCTCTGTTGGGGAAACAAGCATGGCGTATTCTGTCCCAACCAGATTCATTAATGGCTAGAGTCCTCAAAAGTCGTTATTTCAAAAACTCTTCATTTCTTGAAGCGAATATGGGGTCTAGGCCATCCTATGCGTGGAGGAGCATTCTCCATGGTCGTGAAGCACTAAAGTTAGGCCTGCTAAGGAGGATAGGGGAGGGTGAACAGTCTAATGTATGGTCATCTAACTGGTTGCTGACAGATTTTGCTCGACCTCCAATGTACCGTCAAGATAGCATTGTGGACCTTACCTTACGAGTTAGTGATCTCATCATCCATAGCTCAAATATATGGGACGTCAACAAAGTGTATGAGGCATTTACCCCAGAAGATGCTGCTAATATCCTCACCATCAAACCGAAGCTTGGAGAACAAGATACAAATGTATGGGGTTTCACGAAAGACGGTTGCTACACCTCTCAGAGTGGGTATCGCATGTTGTCAAAGTTACATGAAGGTACTAATCCTCCTTCTAGACCTCTGCCCCCTGTTGAAAGGCAGTTATGGAAGAGTATATGGAAGCTTAAAACGGCACCCAAAATACGCCACTTCCTTTGGCGTGCATTATCTGGGGCTCTAGCAGTTGCAGAGCGCCTGCAAACGCGAGGCCTATGCTCTGACTTGAGATGTAAGGCTTGTGGGAAAGATCCGGAAACAATTTTGTCACGTACTCTTTTCATGCCCCACCGCTATTGCAGCATGGAGACTTGCTCAGATCACTCCTCCCCCTGCAGGTTTCTCTCAAAACTCAGTGTTTTTAAATCTGCATTATCTCGTCTCTGGTACGAAAAAGAAGCAAGCAGACTGTACAAATAACATGGCTTTTCCCTGGATTCTCTGGAACTTGTGGAAGAACCGAAACGCCTTAGTATTTGAACGATGCAGAAATACTCCTGAGTCATGTGTTTCGAAAGCGTTAGAGGAAGCAGATCTATGGCTCGCAGTGAATGCCAATACCAAGGAGATCAACAATGTGCATGCACCTAGCCCTACGATTCAGGATGTCTGGGTACCTCCTCCTCCCTCTTACGTTAAATGTAATGTCGGTTCAGCTTGGTCTTCGGCAAGCATACTAAGTGGAGCAGGGTGGATCACACGAGACGCTATGGGTTCTACTCTGTATCATAGCCGCCGAGCCTTCCCAGCTCCAGTCTCGAAAAGAGAAGCTGATTTGCAGACCCTTTTATGGGCGGTTGAAGCAATGAAGAATATGAAACAAAAGAACGTCATTTTTGAAACCTCCTCCGTTGAAGTTAGAGAAGTCCTTCTCAATCTCAACAAATTCCCGGAGCTCAGGTACTTAACAGACCATCTCCCGGCGTTTCTCCAAAGTTTTGGTGACTGGTCTCTCAATCATGTGTTCTTGAGTAAGAACAGAATTGCAGCAGCGATTGCAGAGAGTGTCATTGCTAACGGGCTTACTCAATCCTATGTGTCCTTGGGTTGTCCCAGATGGTTAGCAGTCAGTATCCAGCAGGAAGCCAGACCAAACTAAGAAAACATCCAAGTCTTTTGTTGCTTCGCTTGGTCTTTTCCTATTGTTTTGCTCCGTTAATTTCTTTTTCCGATGCCTACTGGTATTGGCTTTTGTTTTTTCTGTTATAGGGGCTATGTGTAGCATCCCCGTCCCGCAGTCTGAGCTGGATCAGTGAAAGGTCGAGTATTACTTGAACTGATCAGTCAAGCCAGTCAAGGTCCGGATAGTATTGGTCGGTCTAAGAGAATACTGTCTGGTCCCGACAGAGCGGTTGAGCTTGTCGGACTTAGCTGGTCAGATTTGGACAAGCCAGTTGGACTTGTCTTCCGAGCTCAGCTAGTCTAGGTACGGATGTACGTTCTGGCGGGATTTATTACTGAGCCAAACGTATACTGATAGGCCAGGCAAATGGCGGGAACAGTTATCTGGCAGTTACTGGAAGCAGTTACTAAGACGGTTACGGAGCAGTTGCTAGGGCGGTTAGTATAGCAGTTGCTGACGGTTCAGAGTGGTTACTTGACTGCTTAACTGACTGGGACGGTTACTGAATTTATGAACTGCCTAGCGGTTATCAAGAGCAGTTGCCGAGCAGTTGTGGAACGGTTACTAGAGCGGTTATCAGGACAGTTACCTGAACGGTTCCGAATGGTTACTGGACTGCTTAGCTGACTGGGACGGTTTACGGGTCTGGAAACTGCCAAGCGGTTATGCGGCAGTTATTTAACTGCCGATCAAGGAAGAAACTGCTCGGGGGCAGTTATAGACGGTTTGGGGCGCGGGAGCGGTTACGTCTGCAGGGAAAACCGCCCATCTGTCTCCTTTAAAAGGGACTTCGCGGATCAGAGAAAAGGGGGACACGGGTTTCGAAAGGAGAAAAATTGGAGAACCACCGAGAGAGGCGATTCGGACCGGACTGAGAGATCGGGAAGGCCGGAAGGCCGATCCGGGACTGATGGTGGGCACGAGACGTTCTGTTCATCCGCGAGATGTCTTGGTCTGTACACGATCGGTTCGAGTTCAGAAATCCGTGGAGGCGACGGTTATTTGCAGTGCTGATCAAGCAGGAGCCGAGAGAATGGCTTACCGGCGTAGTCTGTGCGGATCGGAGCCGTATACTGATGGATCGCAGGGTTACTTGATGATTGACGGTTATGATCGAGGAGTAACAGTCGCTGATCCTAGAGACAACGATCTGGTGGTTTCGTTGTACTGATCGGATTACTCCGTGCCGAGTTGCGATAACTGACAGCAAGGCGGGACATGGAAGCAATCCACACTGATCCGAGCGGTGTAACCAAGGAGGCAGATATCCGACGAGTCTGATCTGGAGCGGATCGTAGTAGAGTCTGGATACTTCTGGAGGATCGCGAGAGTAAACTGAACCAGATTGGGCCGTACAGAGGCGAGCAAACCGACGGACGGACCGGTGGGTCTGGTCTGGCTGCAGAAGGCATTGGACGCGCGGACTGGAGCGCGAGTATGGGTTTGATGCGGTGGCTTATGCTATCGGACCGTTCTGGTGTACTAAAGGAAGGATGGAGAGCTTGAGACGATTCAAGCCTAGGATGGAGGCATTATTGATGAGATCGGTTGGATGGGATCGTAGAGGCAATCTGGACTAGCGACGTACTGAAGAGGATCGTCTGGAAATAGGATTCGGTACTGATAAGCGGGATCAAGGTAGCTGATTACCGTTACTGGATGCGTTGTTGAACGGAATGGCCGCAAGGTGTACTGACTGGATTGAGGGCTGTAGAGCCGACTGTTTACTGTCTGATCTTGGTATGATCGGAGACTGGTTCTGGATGCTATCAGGACTGGCGCACTGTTTATACTGGATGCTTGAGTGGAGATCAAGCCGTCTCTCCTATTTACTTGGTCACGTGGGGATGGTTGGCTGAGTGACTAAAGGACAAGGGGATTCGGTTAAGTACTCCGACTGAGCTGACGGGATTGTTCGGATGGGAAAACAAGAAGACAACAAGCAAGGATGAAGCCTATGTACGGACTGACCAACAACCGTGCACCGCAGCTTTAAGGTACATGTTTACTATGCTGCGAGTAATAGTTAACTGCTAGGTTGCTGGGTTAGGCTTAGCGAACCTTGTGTACTGGACTGAACCTCCTAGAGGAAAACTGGATAAAAATCCTAAGTTAGGGCAAAAGCGGACCATGTTCCATTGTGGTCGAGGAAGGCAACCCACGGACGTACTGGCGGTAAGGAAATCCGGGTCGGGTCCCTTCACTATGCCCCAGCTACTTTCTTTGTCCGTTTGGACTTGCAATCAATTGAAATCTCAGTGTTAAAAAAAAAAAGTAAATGCTTTCTGACGTTTCCCCGAAAGAGGCATTAAAGGGAGGTACAACGCCAACATGGCTCTCTCATTTCAAAGTTTATTTGCTTCCTTATTTATGAATTTTTGATTTATATGCCAAACGTCGCCACCGGTTAGCCTCACCTACCCAATCCCATTTCCAAGTAAGTTTCTCCTACCCTTTTTTTTTTTCTCTCTCTGTTTTCCATAACTATTACTCTCTCCGTTTCATATTACTTGTCGTTGTAATAAAAAAAATTCATTTCAAAATAAGTATCGTTTTAAAGTTTCTATGCAAAATTCATTAATAAGATTTTCCATTTTATTTTTCTATTAGTTAAAATATGATTAAGTGTATAGGTAATTATTTTTTTATTTTAGAAACATACAAAATCATATATTTTCTTAATATGTGTACATAAATCTAGAACGATAAATAATATAAAATGGAGGGAATATCCTTCTTCCAAAACTCAAAAGCATATTATAAAAAGTATTTCTGCTCTATAATTATGGATAAATATGATTTCATCTTATTTTTAAACAATAGTAATAGGTAATAAAGTTATTCTCCCCCTTTTTGTGCGAGAATATTAACTCCCTTTTTGGTATAATATCAAATATGTAGGCTATTCTGTACAACCAATGCTTTCAAAACATTACATTCAAATCTTCAATATTTTTCTTGGCAAAAAATGATATTTTCCATAAACTGAGTCATATATAGTTGACTAGTTGTGATAATAATTTATATTTTATTTTTCTTTACATGATAATAAAATATAATTAGTATGCAAAAACGAAGGGTGGAGAGAAGTGTGTGATCCAACGTCTTTAGAGTTATATTAAAAACCAAACCTATTATTTCGCAACAGACATTGACTCAAAAGAGATAAAAGACTTAAAAGAGAGGCTAGTGTGAGTGGTGCGTAGGTTTAACGTTTGAGACTCGGAGGAGGAGATGGAACCAACGACGCCACTTCTTGGCAATGAGGTTGAGGAGGATTACTCGCCGGCGAGGACGTTAAGCGACGTGAAGCGTGTCTTTTCCATGGAGTCGGCGAAGTGTTGGAAGATCGCTGCTCCTATAGGTTTTAGCATCATATGTCAGTACGGTGTTACCTCCTTCACCAACATCTTTGTCGGCCACATAGGGGAGATAGAGCTATCCGCCGTCTCCATCTCTCTCTCTGTCATCGGCACCTTCTCCTTTGGCTTCTTGGTACTCTCTCTCTCTGTAGATCTCTCAATGCTTGTTGTTGAATCTTGATGAAACTTGGTTTGGTTCAGCTTGGCATGGGAAGTGCACTTGAAACACTCTGTGGCCAAGCCTTTGGAGCAGGTCAAGTCAACATGTTAGGCGTTTACATGCAGAGATCATGGATCATCTTATTCGTTTCATGCATCTTCCTCCTTCCTATCTACATCTTCGCCACACCCGTCTTGAGACTTCTCGGCCAAGCAGAGGAGATCGCTGTTGCAGCTGGAGAGTTCACTCTTCTAACCATTCCTCAGCTTTTCTCAATGGCTTTCACTTTCCCTACCTCAAAGTTCCTTCAAGCGCAGAGCAAAGTCATCGCCATTGCTTGGATTGGTTTCGTTGCTCTTATCATGCACGTAGCTATGCTCTGGCTGTTCATTGTTGTGTTTGGTTGGGGAACAAACGGTGCTGCCTTGGCGTTTAGTATTACTAACTGGGGAACAGCGATCTCTCAGATTGTTTATGTGATTGGTTGGTGTAATGAAGGATGGACTGGCTTGACTTGGTTGGCTTTTAAAGAGATTTGGGCTTTTGTTAGACTCTCCATTGCATCTGCTGTTATGCTTTGTCTTGAGCTTTGGTACATGATGAGTATCATTGTCCTTACTGGTCGTCTTGACAACGCTGTCATCGCTGTTGATTCCCTTTCTATATGGTTAGTGACTTTCACTTTGTATCCCAACATGAGTTTCTCAAAGGCTTGATTTGATATAATTTGACATTTCAGCATGAATGTTAATGGTCTGGAGGCTATGTTGTTCATTGGAATAAACGCTGCTATAAGGTACCCCAAGACATTGTTTTAGCTGACTGTGTATTGGATATATTAAAACTCATGTGTTGTTGTCTACTTGGTGTAGTGTCCGTGTCTCCAATGAGCTTGGGTTAGGCCGTCCACGAGCAGCGAAATACTCTGTCTATGTCACGGTGTTCCAGTCTCTCCTCATTGGTCTTGTCTTTATGGTGGCTATCATCATAGCTAGAGACCGTTTTGCTATCATCTTCACAAGCAGCGAAGTACTACAACGCGCAGTGTCTAAGCTAGCTTATCTTCTTGGTATAACCATGGTTCTCAATAGCGTGCAGCCAGTTATTTCCGGTAACACAATAATATCTTCTCTTTTTCATCAAAAACCAAACCAGAGGTTTTCATCACATCATAATAACCGTCTCTTGGTTTTACTCATCTTGTTTAGGTGTCGCTATTGGAGGTGGTTGGCAAGGTCTAGTGGCTTATATCAACTTGGGTTGTTACTACATTTTTGGCCTTCCCTTTGGGTATATTCTGGGTTACAAAGCAAATTTAGGAGTGATGGTAAGTAAAACATGCTTAAAACTAACATAGTGAAAACTTTCAAGTCCATTAACAGTGATTGGTTTTGTTTTATAACGTTTTCAGGGGCTTTGGGCTGGAATGATAGCAGGAACAACGCTTCAAACATTGTTACTGGTATTTGTTCTGTACAAGACAAACTGGAATAAAGAGGTAAGAAACTAAACGAAGACACAAAACCATATCCATATACACTTGTTCATAGAGATCCATTAAACTATATATATAGTAACAAAAATAAATGTGATGAACAGGTGGAGGAGACTATGGAACGTATGAAGAAATGGGGAGGGAGTGAAACAACATCAAAGGATGTAGCTGCATGATGTTGTGGTTTCTCTTTTGTTTAGCTTTGAAAAATGAATATGTAGCTCATCTGCTTTTTTGTTTGTTTGTGTTCTCTCATTGGTTTGGTAACTTTATTAGGCTCTAGGAAACAGTTCAACCCAGTGAAGTAACAAAACGGTGCTTTTGTTATTTTCTTCCAAATGAAAAGAAAATGCAACTGAAACATTACCAACTTTATGAATGTATCAACCAACTTATATATTTTCTTTCAAATGTCAGGTACATTTGCTCTTGTGACTTATATGTACTATCAAACAACTTGTTTAAATGTTCAAAAGAATTCCAGCGGACCTGTACTAACTTGTACAGTTGTACTTTTCCAACAAGCTTAAGAAATTGTTTTATTTTCCTATTGTTGTGTGAAAGAATTTAAATACAGAATATCTATATTTTCAACAGCCTTCTATCAAAAAGTCAGGATGGCCGAGTGGTCTAAGGCGCCAGACTCAAGTTCTGGTCTTCGAAAGAGGGCGTGGGTTCAAATCCCACTTCTGACAATTTTTTTTTTAAAAATTAATTTTTCACTCAAGTTTTGATGAAAACTAGTTCTAAACATCCTTAACTAATAATACTACCACTAAAAGCTAGCAAGGTATTTCTCGTGCTATCTTATGTGTGCTCCAATCGTGAATGTAAGGAAAACGTCCTTGTGTTTCAAAGAGTTTTGTGTTTCATTCAACATAATCGCTTACATGTGTTGGTAGCATGTGCAGAACTGCAAGCAGTTGCAAGAAAGCTCACAAATATCTCAATGCCCTTGAGGTTTCGAAGTGTCACAGAAACTAGTTCCGAAGAAGAAACATAAATTAAAACCAGTTCTGTTGAAGCATATCCAATAAAGAAGTAAGTAGCTAACAAACATTAGCCACGCTTAACCCTTCTTTGACACACCAACAGCCTTTCATCTGCGACCAGTTATCATGGTGTGTTGTCCACGGTGGTTCCTGATTTTCTTGAGGCGTTCAAGATCATCCCTGAGCTTCATGTCAAGGGCATTGGAGACAATTTGAGAGTACTTTCTGTCTGTAATGTTTTGGTGTTTGCAACAATTGTCATGAGGTTGTCGAGCCGTGACGAAGCAAATCCCAATGTCTAATGTGGCGAGAACGGACCGGAGCTCAAGTCGACTTGTATTTAGTGAGTTGTTATTGCAATCAACAAAATCAGAGCTCAAGGAGACTTATATTGTTTCCAAATTCAAGAATCTCTCACTCATATTTTCTCAGATATTTTTAATCTTACCAATGTCAAATTCATCACCAAGAGGATGAAAGTTGGTTCACATCATATATAATTATATTTCACGAACTAAAGAGTTTTGAAATGAGAAATTTGAAGCCTATTGAACAATAGTATTTATCTAAATTTTCTTTTCATAATAGAGGATGATAAGCACACATTGGAACAAAACAAGTTCTATAATAAAAGTCTCGAAAATATAGAGATATATGCTCTAACAAGATTCAAAATGATTATAAACATAAATAAACACTAAAGCCTTGAGGTTCTAAAGAAAAGAACATAGAAGCAAAAAAACTGAGGAACGAAAAGGAGTGAAAACAAATCCAAAAACAAAGAAGGAATTTTATGAACTTTCTAAGCAGCAGCAGTAGCAGTCTTGGCCTTCTTAGGCGCACGGTAGGTACCAACGACACAGGCATGGTCACGCTCAAATGGCTCAAGCGTCACTTGCTCTGCTGGCTTGAACTGCTCTTGTTGCAGTTTCTTCACTTCGCTCTGAAACACTGCTTCTGCTGGAACTGTTGAGTCAATACAGTTAGCCTGCAAAAAAAGAGAGACAAACATGTTTACTAAAATCTCTGTCTGTGAATGAACCGTTCAAAGTTACATGAATGAATGTTTTGGAATGCTACTAACCTTGATTGAGATAACAAAGTGGCCTCCTGTTTTGAGGAAGAAACTTGCATTCAAAATCACGATCCTAGCCTATTTAAGGGGTTTTTTAAGAAACAAACAACATTTCATAAAAGAATAATCACATATAAATATAATACGTTAGCAACTCTTCAGACCAAAATGACATTAGAAACATTGAACAAGAAAAGCTCAATGGCATCAGAAATTTAGCGCTCCAATCAAATTATCAAATCAAATACTAATATGACTAAAATATGTTTAATTTAGTCACAATAGGAAAAACCAAAACCTGTTCTGAATTTGTATTTTTTTTAAATATATATTTTGTTTGAAAACCAAAAATGGTATATTTAAAATGTACAGAACATATATGTTCCTACAACAGTTGCCATTTTTAAGAACCAAAAACTGAACCTACATTTAAGAATAGAGAAACAAGATGTTCTTAAGCATCAGAACTTGGAGTTTGCATCATCCATAATGATCTGAAGGGGAATCCAAGTAAGCTCATCATTTGCTATCATCAGAACACCGTTTTTTTTTAAAAAGCAAAGCACAAAATATAATGCTATACAGCAAAAAGTTTTTTAAGCAAATCTGACCCAGTATCATCAGATCATTCCCAGTGTAACATGTAATAAAGAAGCAAACCTGATCTGGCTGAGCAACGTCAGCGAAGATAACATCAACCATGCCTACGAGCATTCTGTATTTAGCTGGGTGTCTAGCATCTTCAATGATAGGAATAATATTAGTTCTCTTCTTTGCCATGTTCACCAAATCTCTACCACTTCTGTGAGAAAACTCAACTGCGTAAACGCATCCCTCCTACAAAATCACAAAGCCAACATTATAACCAACAGCATAACAAATTTAACAACCAGAAACATAGAGGCTAAATTTTGCTTACAGGTCCGACAAGATCAGATACATGGGAGACTGTGGTTCCAGAAGCAGCACCAAGGTATAGAACTTTAGCACCAGGTTTCTACAATTGAAAGACAAACAACCAATACATGAACACTTCCCACAGGCAGCAGCAGAGATAACTCATATATAAGAAGGCGACTTACAATATAAATGTTATCAACACCACCAAGAATAGCAGCGGCCAACTTAGAACGGAAAGGGTTCCACACCCTGTATTCAACCTTAGTTCCATCTTCATTCTGTAGATTCAATCGCAAACCAATTAAGACTTTCAAGAGGTAAACAAACAAACAAACAACAAGTCAATGTCTATTATACCTGAACAGAGATTCTCTTCTCGTTGTAAACAGCTTCACCAGGAACCAAGTTCTTAGTAACAAGGGCCTCTTCTTTACCCTTTGCAATGAACACTCCAGCGTGTCTGTGTGGCTCCACAATCACTTTGCTTCCTCCCTTCATTCCTCCACGTCCAGGTCCTCCTCTTCCGCGACCACGTTCTCCTCTACCTCCTCTGCTCATGCCTCTCCCGCGTCCACGGTCTCCAAAACCTCTTCCTCCTCCTCTACCTCCTCGTCCACCACTAAACCCACCGCCACCTCGTCCACCACTGTACCCACCACCACCACGTCCTAAACAGATAAAGCAGTGACTCAATATTCTCAATACCCAATAGATTTCTGAGCTAAAGGAAGCAACTTTGATATTCAGTTCAGCTAAACACAAAGAGTTTCCGACAAAACTAACAGAGAACTAGCCATTGTTAATCTGAAACAAAAACTAAATCGATGGAGACCAAACAAAAAGCGGCGGCTAGGGTTCTTACCACCAGTAAGAGGAGGTCTCATGTTTGCTTGAGAAGGAAGAAACGGCGACTTAGCTAGAAAAAGTTTCAAGGAGAGTTAATGACGTCGTAAGCAATGAAGCTGGCGCATGTGAATGTTATTATACAAGTGCGTCTAGGGTTTTAGTAGAGGGTTTAGGTGATTATTGTTATTTACGCATATACCCTTACACTATGTTTGGGCCTTGCTTTAATCTCATTGTATGGGCCTTAATATGAAACATCTCCCCCCATAGGGTTTACAAGCTGCCTTGTTTATACTTATTATATTTGGGCCTTAATCACATAGTGTAAGGCCTTAAAGCAGCTTCCAATGTTGGACCGATGTTTTTTTTTATGTTCCGACATGCTTAAACTTAATTTCCAAAAGGGTACCCTTTCCAAAAAGAACAAACTTCGAAACCCATCTTACTTTAGTTTAACGCTCCAGAAGATATACATAATGATAAACTCGAATGATCAGTGATGACACAATCTATTTCGACTAATCAGGCAAATGATAATTTAGTTTCTAACAGAAGTCAAATTTACAACTGATCATAGATTTACGTTTTATAGATCCCAGTATTCTCTTTTACCACCAGCTACGTTACTAGAACATTAGTTATAGGCTAACACATTACAATCAAATTAGTAAGTGAGATTGTGAAATACGGAATGAAAGAGAGGAAGTGTGCATGTGTGATGTTGGGGGACGAAATAGGAACCCCATTGGCTGCCCCCCAACCCTTTTTTTCTCGAGTCCTCTCCCTACCAATTATATTATAACTTTCCACAACTTCTAAATTATATAGACTTCTTTTTATATTGTGTAATGGAGTTAGCTATAGCTAGGTCATAGGCTCGAAATGTTTTTTTTTTTTAATTTAGGGACGTGAATGAAGATTCCCATTGATTATTCCACTGATTTGTCACTTTATATCATGTTCAATGTCTACTAGATATCCATGTGACTGCTAGTGGATGACCGACCACCTTTGGATGTAAATTTTTGTCAATAATACCATTTTTAGTTTATGCTTCTTTATATATGTATCTATGTACTTTTCCATTCTGTATTTACACGTAGTGAGACTTTCATAGTTCAGATATATTTAGCTAGAGCCAGAGGTGTGGATAAGTGAAGCTTTATTTAGTTGGCTTCTTGATTAACTGTCTAAGCAGATTTTTCGAGAATAGTATATATGATCACAAGTGTAATTTCAGGTCACATGATGTATTGGTATCACTGATTTGGTTGTCATGTATTTGTTGATTACATGACTAGAGAGGATAGTGAAAATATTCGAAAGAGAACGCATTTTTATGGATTTTGTTTACTTACACAAAATGATTCACTGCCATTTTTTCTAAGTTTCTATCATTGTTTGTAAAAATAGCATTACTCTAAATAGTGAATAACTTTCTTATCAAGAGAGAAAGGTAAAGGGTTGCATTCGTTCGCACGCACGTAAAGGCATTACACCACTCTGCACACGTGCGCTCTCTCTTGAACGCCCATAACCACAAAGTCTTCTCTTCTATCTTTCTTCTTTACATTCACTAGCCTCTCTTGTTAGCCACTCTCAAATCTTTGTTTTGTCGCATTGGTTTAGTTTAACCATTCACAAATCATTCGAATCATAACTCATAAATCTTCGAAGATCTTCCATTACCAAAAATATGACCTAATTAAGAACATCTCTAACTCAATTCTATTTTTAATTCGATTTTGGAGGAAAATATAAAGTGATGTTGGAGATGTCATAAGATCAATAACATGTCTATTTGTTACTAGATTTAAGAAAAAAAAAAGCCAACTACTTAATTGTTGTTTCTAAAAAGTTAACTACTTATTACATCAAATACTTTTGAGAAAAAAACTAATATACTTGTTAACCATTGTTGCTTACAAGTTACAAGGCTGTTCACAACCGATCGATTTTGATTCTGAAGAATCTCTTTAAACCCCTTCAAGTGACAATCCTTTTTAATAGTCTTCAAAAGTCTTCAAAGTACTTATCGACTCCTTTTAAGAGAATCTTGATAAAAGATTTTCTTTTCTGTGGACCAAGAGAAGTAGTCTTATAGCTAATTTTGTATATATTTTATTAGGACGCTTTATAAACAAATGCATAATTGACTGTGACAAAAATCATAAGATAATACAAATCTGCCAAACACACCAACTTACATGCAGGATCCGATTCGAAGACCAATTTCGTTTAGATATTCACATTGAAAAGGATCCAGCTTTTTTTTTTAACGTAGATGCTTGCTATCTATCATTCCAGGCCACAAATTAACTGGTGATTTTTAATATGGTTATTACTGGCTTACATACTGAAAATGCTATATAATAAAGAACAATAACCGGTCTCGGTTGACCAAATCATTCATCTTCATGTGTTATGTCTATGTTCCAGTGCCTACGAGTTTCTGATCCAAGACATTGTTTATTGACTAGCAAAAATCAATAAAATATAATTAGAAAGTTCGAACACTGGTCAACTTTTAACCTGATACTATTAAAACGCAGATTTACGGTAAGCATTTGAGATTTTTTTTTTCCGATAACTCTGGATATCCGGTGGGCCGTGACCCAACCGACTAATCCACGGAGGTCTGATCACCGGCGCCAGTCAAACCCGATTGCTCGCAAAGAAAATTAGATATTCTTGTCGTCTGACCACACGTTAGGGTAATCTGAGAGCAACAAATTCGAATATTAAATCCTTAAGGTCATTGCGGGCCGCTCATGTACCATCCGACCACTAACGCGTAGTTTATTTGAGATTTTAATGTTAAGTTTTCAATTTTCGAGACAAGCAAAACTAGCAACTAAAGAAAACAATCTAGCAGATATAAAACAATAAACGAGTAAGCAGGTGCTAAGAACTGAACAAAAGAAGATGTAGTTTTTACTAGGTTAGATAATCAAAATGCAAATATTGCACGTACTTGAAGTGTGGATATATACTGTCACATAATCATATAATAAGAAGGGATTAAAAGGATCAAATACAAAACAAAAGGTGTGTAGTAATATCCTTACCTAAAACTTTTAAAAGATAAAAGTGATATTCTTATGAAAAAGTGAGATGATAATAGCAAAAGAAAGAGAACCATTTAATAGATTCATTCATTCCTTACACGAACACGACCGTAGCAATAACTATATTTGCAATAACTATATATGAATGGTAGTAATAAATACTATACCTGGAAGGAAACTAAATTTGTGTAAGTCAAGTCACGAGATTATCGCGAACCAACGAAAGACACACAGAGAGCGGACCAAAACTCACGAGTTTCGCAACGCCCACCATAATGACACCCCTCCTCATTTCATCATTATCCCTAGACTTTTAATTGGAGTTATTAACTTCGAGTATGAAACGATTTTCATTTTTTTTTAGTTTTTAATTAAGAAAAATTAAAAATTATCTCTTAAATAAGAGATATAAGAGTTGTTTTTTAGTCGGAAAAAAAAAATATATCAAATTTTGAATTAAGAATTCGGTTAAGAAATTAAAAATAATAATGATCTGAATGACATTCCTGCAATTACTACTGGTTATTTTTTGATATTTTCATTTGTTTTTTTTCCTTTAAAAGAAAAAACGAAAAGAACGCCATTTGTCGGCATCGGGGACTGACTATTATGCGTTACACTCCCTTTTTAGTCTTTTTATTTATTTTATTTCACAATTATATTTAAAAAAAAAAAAAAAACACAGAAGCGTGTGGGTCCAAACCGTCAATTTGGATGACGTGGCAATATCTCGTGGGGTGAGAGAGAGAAGACATATGAGTTCAATAAGAATCAGTAGTCTTTATGCTTATTTATACTCTCCTTCGTGTTCGAATTCACATTTTCTTTTACTTAAAAAAGTTGTGCACAATCTTGGATGTTAAAACAAGTCTGAGATATGAGAAACTTGAACAATAACGTTGATACGGTGAGCGCCGCTGCTTCTGCCATCTTCTCCTCCTCCGAGTCAAGAGTACAATCGTCAACGGTTCAGGTAACTTATTATAAGCACTTCTTTTTCTTCCTCTTCTTGTGGTTGATCATTATCAATCAGTATTTGTTGTTTCTTGATTTGCCTACGTTTTCCGACAGTGAAGTTAAAGACTTTAGTTCTGTCTGTATGTAGCTGATCAAGAATCTTGTCTTTATTTTTTGGTTTCTTTCTTGAAATTCAGAAGAGAAAATGGGGAAGCTGTTGGAGCTTTTACTGGTGTTTTGGATCACACAAGAACAACAAGCGTATTGGCCACGCGGTTCTTGTACCCGAACCGGTTGCATCCGGATCAGCTCCGGTGGCTCCAGTCCAAAGCTCTTCAAGCAACTCAACTTCTATGTTTCTTCCCTTTATAGCTCCTCCTTCATCTCCTGCATCGTTTCTTCATTCAGGTCCTCCATCTATGTCCCACACTCCTCACGGTCTACTCTCGTTACCCGTCAATACATATTCCCTAAACGAGCCGTCTTCAGCCTTCGTTATTGGACCTTACGCTCACGAAACTCAACCTGTAACTCCTCCTGTAGACTCTGCTTACACAACTAGACCATCCACTGCGCCGTTCACGCCACCTCCAGAGTCGGGTCAAATGAGTTCTGCAACACCTTCTTCCCCTGAAGTGCCTTTTGCTCAGTTACTTACGTCTTCTCTGGAACGAGCTCGGAGAAACAGCGGAGGAATGGATCAACAGTTTTCAGCTGCGCACTATGAGTTTCAGTCGCATCAAGTGTATCCAGGAAGTCCAGGTGGTAATCTAATCTCTCCTGGTTCAGGTACATCTTCTCCTTACCCAGGTAAATGCTCCATTGAGTTTAGTATAGGAGAACCTCCAAAGTTCTTGGGGTTCGAGCACTTCACAGCTCGTAAATGGGGGTCAAGATTCGGTTCTGGATCCATCACACCTGCTGGTCATGGTTCGAGGCTAGGTTCAGGTGCTCTGACTCCGGATGGTGGTGGAGGCCTTTGCTCAATGCTTGCTTCTGGTGCTGTGACACCAAATGGGAATCTGACGCCACTTGAAGGCAGTGTTTTTGGATATTCATATCACGGGTCGTCATGGCACGATGAAGCTCTCACGGTAGGTCATAAAGTTTCGTTCGAGTTGACTGGTGAAGACTTGGCAAGTTGTTTTGCAAGCAAGCTAAACCGTGTTGGTTTAGATGATCAAACTTATACGAATGAGGCGGTTTCGCCTACAAACAGATGGAGTGACAAAACGTGGGGAGAAACAGAGAGCGAACTGAGTCAGAAGATAAAAACGTTTTCTCTAGGGTCGAGCAAAGAATTCAAGTTTGATAACACAGAAGAAGTGGTGAGGTCGGAGTGGTGGGCGAATGAGAAGGTCGCCCGAGAAGGTGATAACAACAACAGTCCAGGAAACAGTTGGAGTTTCTTTCCAGTGTTACGGTCTGGAGGATTCAGTTGACTAACTGAGAAATTAAAAAGGGGTTTCCATCTTCTTTATTACCAGAACTAAACCATCTAACATTGGAAGCAGCTCAGTGATTTGGTAAGAGATTGGGATCTAACAACTATACATATATTGTAGGAATCTATGTTGTAGACTTCACATTTGGCTAAATATATCAATTTCATTTCAAATTTTCAAAAACCTTCACAATGGAGAAAGGTCAACAAAATAACAAATCTATGTCTTTCTATTGAGAAAAAGAAGTAAAAAAAGAAAAGAATAATGAGACTTAAAATCAACAAAAATCTCTCTAAAAGCATAGAAAAACGATGTCTCTCTCGCTAATACTGCACTTTTGGTATACCTAAAAAAATGATACTCTGGTCCAAAATCAAGCTCATTTTCAAGGAATCCTCTGTTTTGGAACATACTTTACCTTCGTGCCCTTTTCGGGTTTCTTCCTGTGCTTTGGTCTCGCGGCGGTTATAACACCATTTGTGGATTCGTGAGTGTTGTTGTGACCTGACATGTCTGTTTCCTGAGACAGAACTAACGTCACGTGTTCTGCAGAGGTTGCCTCTTTCCATCCTGACATGCCAATTCAGATTTTGAGTAAACACTTTAACAGATATTGAAACTAAACAATATGGAGATTTTTTTTTAAAAAAGAAAAGAGATGTCGAAAGAAGTTTTACTCTTTGCAAGAAACGCCTTCGCTTCTTGGTTGTTGAACTGCAAGCTTAAGTGATGAGCGGTTATAACTTCAGGTGCTGTTGAGCTTGAGTTCTTATCCTTTTGGTCTGTGTTTCCATCGACTCTTGAGACTTTCCTCCCCTCACTGCTCACTGCTCTCCATACTTTCCCAGATGTGGGTTTCGCCTCAGCAGTCTTCGTTGCTCGCTCCTCTTCACTGCATTTTGTTTGGTTATGTTCTCCAGTGAGACAGCTCTCTCGGATTGTTACACTCACCGATCCAATCAGAACTTCACGGTTGTTTGTTTGATCTTGTTCATTCACTGCTGCGTCTAGTGATATCGTTTTGGGGCTATTGGCTTTTCGGCTCCAAACTTTAGTAGTATTGCCTCTTACGTCTCTGTTAGTTCCATTCTTTCGGATGCCTCCATGTTTTGGCGCATGATTACCGTGGAACCCATTCGGCATTCCATGCTGTGATCTTCTCTCCATTTGCCTTCGCCCACTTCGCGGCCTTTCCATGTTTTGGCCATTACCAAAACCATCATCATCAACCATTGGCGCTTGAGTTTCACCGTTTCTCCCATTGTCCATTTCCAAAACTTGAGGTTCCTCGAGGGACGAAGAATCCTCAATTGGTATGGAATCTGAACTCTGCGCCTCGGAATCTGAAGCTACAGATAACAGGCTTGATGACTCTGCTGGGGAATGCTGTTCTTCTGATGTGGTACTCTCGTCTTCTTTAGCATATTTTTTCTGGTCCTTTACTCTTTGTTCTTTCTGTCTTAGCTTCTTCCTCTTCTTTCTCTCCAAGAGCTCGGCTTGTCTGCTCCAGAGATAATACCAGTGAATAAGACTTAACACTTGAAAACCAAAATCGTGGATCTAGTAACGTTATATGACCAGCATTGCAATTGATAAGAACGCACCTTCTTTGAGCAGCTTCTTCCTCTTCAACGAGTAAAGTTTGGCACCTCAGGGCTTCCGCATCTTTGTCAGCAAGCCATGCTTTAATCTTTACATTAAGAATACAAAGATTAATCACATGTAACGGATACAAGCAAAGCAAAGTCCTAGTATTCGACACTTTGCATTGCCAACTATAGAGGAATGGCTAAACCTTGAATGAAAAGAAAATACCAATCGCTGTTCCAGAAGAAAGCTTGCGCAAGCAACGACATTTTTTGCCTCCAGTACATTTTTTCCAATTTCCCCGTCAAATATGTATTTTTGCATTTGTGCAGCCTCGTTACACAGGAAAGTTTTTTCACTTGCTTCATCGAGAATGCTAAAAAGTTTATGCGAAGAAATTGAAAACCTAGGTGTTCTAGCCTGGATAATATCCTGGACAAACAGGAACATATATCACTATACAATCATGAGGTTGAGCATTGATGATACTCTTCATCCAGAAAGATTAAAAAAAAAAGAAATTCATACCAAAAGGTCAGAACCAGCTCTTAGATAATATTGTGGCAGAGCAGTATATCCTGGTCTTTCGATAAGTGACATTAGTCCGGACTCAACTGATTCCCCAGCAACATCCTACAAGAATCAAAACAATGCACCATAAGCTGGAAACGTCTGCAAAGCATATTGACTAGTCACACAGGTCCAAGATGCGAAATAGAATCCCAGAGAATGGGAATACTCATGCTTTTTAACTAAAACGTATTTATTGAGGAATTAATCATGTAACCCTGATGAAGTCATATGGCATTCTAGGAAACATACATAACAGTGTTTTTATTGTATCACACCTTGCACAAATTAAGAGCAAATGCAACTAGGCCTCCATAAAAAGTCAAAACCCTAAATAACAATGAAATGAGTCATTGGCAAGACAGAAGATGCAATAGTACGAGTCACCATGCACTTCAAATGACTGAAGAAAGATTTTTTTTTTGTGCAAAATAAATGTAAAGTGGAATTACGCTACCTCCAGCCACATGCTCTTTAATGATAGAATCTCTTTAGCATCAACTACCGAGAGCTGAAAATTACAAGACAGATCGAACATGATCGTTACCCAAAGGAGAAAAAAACTAAACACATTGGTAATAACTAATAGAAGACGATAGAGTCGGAGAACTACCTTATTCCAGAACTCCCCCAGCGCATCCCTGCCTTTGCTGGAGTCCTGAAATCATGCAAACACAATCTTCAGATGAGTTTTGAGAAAAAAGACTAAAGCAACCAAGAGTTGGAAAGACATTAAAAAACAAAAGAAGTAGAGTTAAGTTCAGAAAAAAAGCAAACCTTCTCAGGCTTTCTTGGACGCCGATGAATACGGCTATGCCTTCTATGGTTGACAGGAGAGCAAAACTCCCTGGTGCACTTTTCACACTTGTGCAGTTGTATCTTCAAAGGAGTCAGCAACGGCCAACCTGGGAAAACGAAATAGAACATGATACTTCAAAGGAATCAGCAAATGGCTAAGCCACACATGTTATTCAACAATCACTTTGATCTAATATGATAAACATCTCAAGACAGTAAAAACTATACATAAATCCACATAACACCTAGTCCACTGATTCCAATTCTAGATTACTTGCTGTATCTTAAAAGGTACAAGGTACCATACCCCAAAGCCACACATGCTATTCAACAATCACTTTAATCTAATATGAATATGATACAGCTTTCAATACTCTAAAACTAAACATCTACCCAATCCACTGATTCCAAGTCTAGAACAGTACTTCTTGGACACAGAGACAATGTCAGATCCAATCATAAGGAAGTAGAGATTACCTGGACGCTCTAAGTTATGGAGAAGTTGAAAGAGCTGAACCGGATTGTTATCAGGTCTAGGGAAGGAAAGAAAAGGATCCTTTCCAACGGCGCGTCTGATGAGCATATCGAGAGAATCATTCCCATCTTGTTTCACCAGCTCCATCCAATTCAACTGTCAAACATCCATTCACAAACACACACACAAAGTCCTATAAACACAATCGAATCTATATAAGTTCCCTAAGCAAACTCTAATAAATACAAATCAATCACATAGTATTCGATTCAAAATCATCAGAACCGCTACCATGATGGCGGAGAGAACTAAAACGTTTTGCTGATTTCAAATCTCTCATCAACAACAACAGTTACGTAATACGCGAACGAGTCGATTTAGTGTTTTCTTAATGGAAAGTGAATGGTTTAAGTCCCCGATCACGTACCAGTAAAACAGTAACAGCAGATCGGGCGTGAGGAAGAAGGAAGATCAAGAGCGGATCCTCGGGGATTCAGAAGCGAGAAACAGAGGCAAGGAGCTTGGGAGGAAAGAAAGTCGCGGAGAGAAAGTGATGGGACGCAGAAGAAAATGAGAAGAAAATTTTTGGAGGAGGAGGAGGCAAAGGAGCTGTCGACCGAAAAAAATTATAAAAGGCGTACGGAGAAAACAAACATAACCCTCGGGGGCTCCATCCGTTTCATTATATTCCACCATATATTAATTGATTAAAATTGGTATATACCATTTTTTTATTTAATGTTATTTTTCTTAACATATAAGATATGACTTTTAAGCTTTGGATGTCTTAACGAAAAAGACTAGTCTTTGAAGAAAGTTAATTCATTAAAATACATGATTCATGCATATTTGTTTTGTTCTCTTTGGTCTGATGATTCGTGCACTTTTGATTTTTTTTTTCTAAAATATATTAAGTGTGATAAAATGTTTCCACATCCAGACATTGGAAAAAATGATGTATTAAATTAGGCAAATTAATGAAAGAAACACTTTATAAAAACTATTTTAAAATTCTCATAAAAGTAAAATAAAATCATGAGTTGTAAAATCGTCTAATATTTTTCAAAGTTGTAATAGTAATAAATCGGTGTTACAAAAATGTTTCTCAATGTATTCAGAGAACATGTGTGATATGTTAGAAAATAGTCAAATACTCAAATGTGAACTATACAAAATCACAGGAGAAAAAAAAGCTGAAGTATTGAAAATATTTTAAATTATGCCACCATTATTTTCCAACATGATGAGAATAATTGACATGAATCAACAAGCGTTACAACTTTTTCTGCAGGTACCAAAGTAATCAGGAGAGCCAATCATATAGACAGTGTTTTTCTTGCACTCACCAAGCTCAGCCCATCGTCCACAGCTCTCATCTTCATCACTGCATTCACCACTCTCTTCCTCCTCATCGTTTCTTGCTTGTTTCTTCGCGTATATCAGCTTCGTCGCCACCAGCAGCTCCCCATTCAGCACAGGGCATCTAAAATGAGTGCTTGTCTGATCCAAAGTCGCATTCAAGTGTCTGGTGAAGAACAGAACTGCGTTTCCTTTAACTGGTTTTAACATGTTACCGGTCTCTGAGCAGTCTGACCAACTCCTTTTGAGTTTCACCTGAAGGAAAAAAGATAGAAAACATGAATTCAATATTCTTTGAGCTGTGCCAAATAGATTCTTTTTTGCTTCTCAGATTATTTGTTATTTGCTGACCTCTGAGTCTGGAAAGAGAAGCTCTCCGCCTTGAGTTGTGTTTGAGACGTAGAGAACGACGGTTGCTAACAAAGATTCATGCGACACAGAGCTAGATTCTTCGCCAAAATAATCCAACTTGGTGCCTGACTTCTCCAAACTGTAACTTCTTACCTTGATGGGACCACTGTTTTCTGAAAGATGTGCATCAAAAGAGAAACACAAGCCAGCAGTTTGGCCAAGAAGAAACCTATTACAAACATAACTCAAGAAAAGAGACCTTCCGAGAGCAATCAAAGAGTGTTCATAGACTGAAAACAAAGATAAGTGAAGGTAACTAACTACCTCTTGGGAGGAAAGTCCACGCAGAAATTCTTTCTTCAATCCCAGCAACTATTGGGTCCTAGTTTATACCCAAAAATAAGGATTGGAACATAACATTGTTATGGCCACTCATAATATCTCAGCTCTATAAGGATGTATGAGAAAGGTAACGACTATTGTGTCACGGAAAAACTACAAAGCATAGTCTACTTAAAGAACATTTAATCATCTTTACCACATAAGTGTTTCAAGACCATGACAAAAGATTCTTGTCAAGCTTGAGTATCAACAAAATTTAAGAACTTACCGGCACATCTAAGACGTGCTCAGAACTTAAAAGCTGCGTCTTCCCAACACCATCCCCTGATTTAACAACCTCTGAAGTTTCCTCTGCCTAGAGAAAAGCAACAACCATTAAATCAAAGTACAATGTATCAATATTAATTGAATACGCAAAGAAAGAAAAATGTACCAGATGATCACACTCTTCCTCTGACAAGAACCCACGGTAAAGGAAGACCCTGTGGTGCATACCAAATAGTTTCAGACATACATTACTAACTCTTGCAAACTGCTCATCCATTGCAATAAATTGAAAAGGTAGCTGACCTTGGTTGCCATGAAAGTTGAAGAACACGTCTTGGATCAACAGAATTAGATCCAACAACATAACTCGACTGTGTATGACTCTCACCCTTGTCTTCTTTATCTCGGAGTTCCTTCCGACTGCATATATTTAAAAAAAAAAAAAATCAATCATTCAAGAACAAAAAAATATATTTTTTCTTGATTATGAGTAACGTTCTCGCAAACCCATTATTGCAAAATCTATTAACATCTTAATGAATCAGAAATAGAAGCTAAGCGAATTAAAAGCTACATGCATCCGTTTCATACAGAAGAAATCAATGAAGCTCGAAAACGCACCTTCCGCCGGAGCAGAGAGGAGAAGAAGAGATAATGATCAGAATAAGGAAGAGCTTGGCAGCGTCGAGGTGCTTTAGCAACTCGACTGAAAGGAGAGGAACCACACCTATTTGGCTAAGGGAAGCAGCCATTGCTCCAGTGACGGTGGTAACATAGCGTCAATGAAAAATCTCATGAACACAAGGATATGACGACGTCGTTGTGACTTACTTTACATTTAAAAGTTTTAAGAATATTACAGAGATAACCTTCCAGCTTTCAGATTTTCTGCATCTACCCCGTACCAACCAAAAATGCAAAATTACCCATAACATAGATGCAACCTAGCGATCAAAACGTGAACAACAACAATCATGAATGTATGGATGGTGTACGGTGTAAACAAAAAGCTCCTAAAAATAGAATGGAAAGTGCCTTAAAAGAGGGATGGTTAGGCGAATTTTAAGGTTTGAGAAAATAACAGATTAAAACCAATATTAGAGTTAATAAATAAGAGTCTTTGTTTGTCCGAGTTTGTCTCGATCCTCTCTTCACAAACCAACTAAGCATTATCCTCCAAAATTACATTTGTCTCTTTTTTTCATCTTTCCAGAAGACAATCAATATTCACACGAGAAAAGAAAAACAAATCTCTGTTCCTCGAGTCTTACCATAGAAACTGAACAAAAACAATGGTTTGTTCTCTTTCTTCTTTTAATTTCGTAGGCTTGTTATTTCTAAACAATAGTCTGTAGAAGAGAATCAAAGTGATTTAGTTTTATTCCCAGTTAAGGATTGTATTTATGTTTTAATCAGCCTTAGTTGCATTTGATTATGAAAATATTAAATATAGATGCATACGTAGAGTTTAATGCATATCATGCTAGCTAGTATTGTCTAATCATGTTAGATCTGGATTTCTCAATGTAACCCATGTTATATCTTGGCGTGTTTCTCATTTCTTTGTATAGTTTATCACGTTTTAATTCATGAAATAACAATATTAGCGTGATAACTCAATACAAAAACTAAGATTATAACTAATGTAGCACATATATCAACATAATTAGCTTCCACATATAGATATTAGTATGAAACCAAAAACCTAGCTAAGTTAGTATACAAGAATATAATGATTGAATGCAATGATATGATTGAACGAGAAGGCGAACGCGGCGTCGGGGATGGCAGTGGAGGACAACTGCAAGCTGAAGTTTTTGGAGCTAAAGAAAAGAACCTATCGGTTCATAATATTCAGGATAGATGGGCAGCAAGTGGTGGTTGAAAAGTTAGGAAACCCTCAGGAGACTTATGACGATTTCACCAATTCTCTCCCTGCCGACGAGTGCCGCTATGCGGTTTTTGATTTAGATTTTACCACTAATGAAAACTGCCAGAAGAGCAAAATCTTCTTCATCGCCTGGTATGTTATATTAAATTCCTTCTATTTATTTCCATTTTTACTGTATGTGTGTCATAAGATTATGAGGTTAAAACGTTTAAAACATGTACACTGTGTAGTCTCATATCCCCTTATATACAAACTCACTAAAACAAGACTAAACAGGAATGCAGAAATACTTAGAGCATCATCAATGGTTACATACTCTCAAGAGTATCTAACAATATACAATATTTATATGTTCATTCAAAATTTAGTTATTTAGTTAAATTTAAACAAAAAATAAAGTTAAGTCAATTACATGGTGACTGTGGAGATGTATTTTGAGTTTTTCATACAAGATATAATCTTATCATATTAATTCTACTTTTTCATTTTTTATATTGGATAGAAACTGAACTCTCATTGTGGATGTTCTTATATTAAGTTAGACTTAACCAGACTAAACAAGCTGTCTAAATACATGTTAATTACTTTTTATACTTTTCGGACATATACAATACTTTGATATTGTTTCAGTAAGGGTGCTTATGTGTCTTGGCTAAAAAAGAAAGGTGTGCTAATGTGTTTGGGCTTTGTTGGATGGTTGTAGGTCACCGGATTCATCTAGAGTGAGGATGAAGATGGTGTACGCGAGCTCTAAGGATAGGTTCAAGAGATCATTGGATGGCATTCAGGTTGAGTTACAAGCCACTGATCCTAGCGAGATGAGCTTTGACATCGTCAAAAGCAGAGCTCTCTAGACATTTTCGTTGTATTCATCAAGCATTTATATATCATCTTTCGTATTTTTCTGATTTAAAAAAAAAACAAAAACAAAACACTTTCCATGTTATGTAATATTTTGGTTAAGATCTTGATTCTTCATCGTCGTCTCCTTTCATTTTTTACTTCACTTCCCTTTGTAAACACTTTTTTATGAAAAAGTCAAACCGCAAAATGTATTATGTAACTTATCAAAAACATGTTACTATGAAAATGTAACCAGAAACCAGTAGCTTGTTTGTGTTAACGTCTCATAACAGCTCTAGCTTGTTGTACAATCCTGAAAGAAAGAGATTAATTATACTCTGTAATCTCGTTCAAACAACATGTCGATATGTCCGAGTGGTTAAGGAGACAGACTTGAAATCTGTTGGGCTTCGCCCGCGCAGGTTCGAACCCTGCTGTCGACGCATTTCTTTTTTTGTTTCCAACTTTACTTCTAAGTAGTTTTGCATTATTAACCCAGCTTATACCATATTTTTACCCAACAGCAAAACGAACCATGGATCATCAAACTGGAAACACACATTTTAACAAAAAGCATGAACAACACATTTCTAAAACTCAATTTTCTTGGAACTTCTTCTGCACAGGCACAGAGCCACGCTTCTCACCGCTACGTTGACCCGCTCCATCTGCTCCCGAACCGGAAAATCCCATATTCCCTAACCATCGTTACAACCAAAACCAAACATCACTACAAACGCTAAAATAAAAAAAAAACGCGATTTTCAACGAAAAAGTTTTTTTTTTTTTGAAAAAAACGGCGTTACCAATGGTGGCGCCAACAGACTGTGAAGAGTCTTGAACAGACTCGGTAGACTTCTGAGTCACTTCCTCAGTCGTACCAGAGATCCATGAAGTAACAGCTCCTTTCAGCTTATCCACCATCCCTCCTTCTCCTTCCTCTGCATACCTTTCCCCGTGTTTTATTGCTCCTTCCGATTTCGGATCCGGGAATCCTCCTAGCCTTTCCTCCACCTCCTTAGATTGCGTCACCCCCTTCTTAGGGCCCGCCGTTGTGGTGTCTCCTCCGAGATGAAGTTTCTCGGTGACCACTTCCGATAAAGCCTTGTCTTCCTCCCCAGGACTCAGTTTCTCTGCTACGTATTCTTTTGCAGAGACGCCCTTGTCCTGTCCTTGCTGAGTCTCCTCTGTTCCGCCGGAGAAGGGTAACTTCGTCATCACGCTGGCTCCTGTCTCTTTGACCTTCTCGTAAACTGGAGTCACCACCGATGCAACCTTGTTCCCGTATCCTTCCCCGGAGCTCGGAGTTTCAGCTCCTATGTGTCTCTCGTGGCTGACATTTCCACCTTCCCCGGGGTATCCAAGCTTCGAAGCGACGGCGTTCTTGGCCGTTGCAGCTTTATCCGCAACGACTGAAGTCACTGATGCGATCTTGTCAGTGTAGCTGCTCTGATCCGGTTGGTGCGTTTCATCTCCCCTCTGCTGTTCAACACGTTCAGCGTTTGGTTTAGTTTGAGTTCCTGTCGGAAAATCTTTACCCAAAGCAGCTCCTGACTTCACATCTAAGTCATGGCTCCTTGTCTGAAAGTCTTTCTCCAGTCCAGACCCATAGTTTCCCGCCGGCAAGTGACTTCGCTCCGGCAGATCTCTTCCATGTCCTAATTGATCATCATCACCTGTTCCTTTCAACCTCGCAAGAGCCGCAATAGTCTGTGCTGCTCCAACTTGTCCACCAGCTGAGATACAAAAACGACATGGATCAAAGATCCGAAACCCTAATTTAAAACCCTAAAACGTAAGAGACAAGCTACTACCTTTTCCTGTGGGATCAGTGACTTTGGACTGATAATTCGACATCCCTTTACCCGGAGCAGACGGGTCTTTCTCCAATCCTATGTGTCTCTCGATATTGACCCTACGGTGTTCACCAGGAACAAACGTTCTCGTCACATCTTCTGTTGAAGAGAGCAAAGACACAGGCGTGTTATGTGGCGTCATCGTAGAAACGCCTACTCTCTTTTCTTCCTTCTCCAACACACCGGAGGGTCTTACAGGATGAGGCATAGCTACATGGCCATGAGAGGCTACTGATTCCACTCCTCTGTTTGGCTCAGAGACTTTAGTGTGGGAAGTGGACACGACCGGAAAAGCCTTTGTGCCTGGAGGAACTATCTCCTCCTTCATGGGATCATGACTATAATGAGCTTTTCCACGTGCTGCCGAAACAAATCCAATCAACAGTGTTAATAGCAAAACATAAACTGCTTTTAAAAGTGAAGTAATGGACAAACCTGGTGCACCACCGTGGACTTGTTGGCCTACGTCGTAATCCTCTTCAGTATCTTCCTCGTCTAGATCATGATCGTCGGGGATGTGTTGTTGTTCTCCACGATCATGTTCATGACCATGACCATGTTTAGTAAGAACATTCTTTATCTTCTTTGCCTTTTCCTTCACTTTCTTCAAAACTTTCGATGTTCCTTTCTCATGATGTCCTTCTTCCTCTGCATCCAAAACACATAGAAACACAATCATTAGCCTGTTTCTGAAAATTAGACCTCGGTTTGGCATATACCTGGATGGTGAATCTTGATTGGTTCCTCTGCCTGATGATGATGACCCTGAGTACGTTGCAACTGCGCTTGTGAATCCATTATCCAACTCTCTCTGCAATCAAATTGATTCTATGAAAACTCTTGTCTAGTTTCTTGAAAGCTTTATACACAGAGAGATAGGAGGGCGACGCATGTGTCCTCTGTATTTCTGCTAGAGACTGCCACGTGTCATTTATAGCCACGTAGCTGTGTCTTGATTCTGTACGTGGCTCTCTTTGGATCTTAATCATTATCCGGGAAGTATATTATCGATGTAACTTCTTTAACAAGTTAAGAGTTCACGTTAATAGACCGGTTCGGGTTAAGCCCATTTCGAAATGTGTAGTTGGGCCTTAAACAAAATCCAGTATGCTCTAGGGTTTAGTGGTAGAAGAACAGACACGAAAGCGCGGGGGTCAGATGCAGCTACCATAATATCCACGTGGGGACCTTTGATTAGTTTATCCAATTAACTGCCCACGAAAATACACGTCTGAATATAAAAAATCGAAAGGGGATCGCGAGGACCACGTGGTTGGTTTATCTCAAAGGTTGAAGCTCTTTGGTTCGTTCCCATCGAGATTAATCTGACACAGAGTAGTAGAAGAAGAGGAGGAAAAGACAAGAACAAAAAGAAAAAAAAAGGAAACACAGAGTTCAGTTATGGCTGTCGGGATTAACGCGATGCCGGTGACGTTTGCAGCTCACGCGCTCGCTGTAATAGCGGCGATTATGGTGCTGGTTTGGAGTATCAGTTACAGAGGTGGATTGGCTTGGGAAGCTGAAAACAAGAATCTCATCTTCAATGTATGCTTCTTTGATTGATCTCTTTTTGATTTACTTTAAGCTCTCTATGTCTTCTTAAGCTCTCTTTATGTCTGCGTTGACTTTCTGCCTTTCTTGACCGTTGATCTGATTGTTGTGTAATCAAATTGATTTCAGTTCTGAGTTTTTGTATCATGATATTGTGCTTTGTCTGTAAAGTTTTATTCTTTATCCATTTCTTAGTACTGTTTCTGAGTGAGTGGCTTTTTGTGATGGAGAAGTCTCTTTCTGTTTTAATGCTTGTTTTTTTGTTTGATCTTTTAAGTGGGGATTTTGATAGTTTGTCAGATAGATTTTGGGAGCAATAATCGTCTGGTGTGTCCCATGTACTTGAATAATAGTTTTGCTAGGGATGTGCCTTAGGCTCCATGAGTCTACAGTCATGTACTAAAAATGATGTATGGTCTTTACTGAGTCATTGGCGTTTGATTGATGGTATGAAGAAAATGTAAATATCTTTTGACTTTTCAATCTTGTTTTTAAAGTTTCATTTATTTTTGTTGTTGAGAGGAAAAGATTATAAACATGACTTCTGTTTAATCTGTGTTTATGTTCTGATACTTACTTTATCTGATCCAGCTGCATCCTGTTCTGATGCTCATTGGATTTGTAATCTTGGGAGGAGAAGGTAAACATTAACACCCTCCTTTTTAACAAGGAGAAAAAAGATTGTATTACTTACTATATGGATTTTTCCTGTTGATGATGATAAACTTTATAGAAAAAGACTACATTAAACATGTGTGTTTGAAATTGGAAAATGCAGCAATTATAAGTTACAAATCCCTTCCGTTGGAGAAACCAGTGAAGAAGCTGATCCACCTTATTCTCCATGCCATTTCTCTGTCTCTTGGGATCTGGGGAATCTGTGCAGCCTTCAAGAACCACAACGAAAGTGGAATCCCTAACCTCTACAGCCTCCATTCTTGGATTGGTATTGGTGTCATTTCTCTTTATGCCTTCCAGGTAAACCTTTTGATAACTGTTAATAGCTACAAGAACATTATTCTTCACCAGAGAAAGATAAACAAAAAAATGTTTTGAACTTTGCAGTGGGTGTACAGCTTCATAGTGTTCTTCTTCCCAGGAGGCTCATCGAATCTGAGAAGCGGTTTGCTTCCGTGGCACGCAATGCTAGGCCTATTTGTTTATATACTTGCGGTTGGAAACGCAGCTTTAGGGTTTCTGGAAAAGCTGACTTTCCTGGAGAATGGCAAGCTTGACAAGTACGGTCCAGAAGCGTTTCTTGTGAACTTCACAGCCATTGTCACCATTCTCTTTGGTGCCTTAGTGGTGCTCACTGTTTCGGCTAAGTCTCCCTCCTCCATTGATGATGCTGATAACTGCAGCAGCTATTCTGCTATATGAAACCTTCCACGCACATCTGTATTATCACTTGTACTGTCAAAGGATCATTCTCCTATTCGTAGTGAAAAACTTTGTATTGTGGTTTTGCTGATTACGAATTTGCTACTTGTTGTGTAAAACCTTCAAAAATATATTTGAATCCTCCTGCAACAGTGTTTGTTAAATTTGTTTTTGTTCATATTGCTATTTAACAGATAGTTATAGCTATTAGGCATGGTATTTTGGGTATTGGATAATGGGATAAGAAACTAGAAGATCCATTTACTACCTATCATATTTCCGGTCCGGTTCAGTTCGAATAGCTTTGGATTTAGATAGTAAAATTAGGAACCATAAAATATTTGGAATTTTTTTTGAGTCTCATTTGATTATGGTTCGGTTATTTTGGATAACTCGAATTATTCATGTTAAATATTAAGTATTTTTGGTAAAATATCAATAATTAAAATGATCTGGATAAAAATTTCGAATATTTCGGATTACTTTGGATATTTAGGATATAAATATCAAAATATTTTGGATAGTTTCAGATAATTCAAATACTTTATAATAATTTAATATTTATTCAAAAATTACTGGATACTTTTAATAGTTTATAAATTATAAATATATATTTAGTTATGTTATATGTATATATGATTAATATTTTTATATATTCGGGTATCCGTCTGGTTCTCGGTTCAGTTTGGTTCTTTCATATATAGAAATATAGGAATCATAAAGGTATTTTGAGGATTTCGGTCCGGTTCCAATTTTAGATATTCGAGTCGGTTCTGGATTGTAAATATAGTTAGCTCTTATTAAGTTAACTGCTATGGGGCTTATAAGAACAACTTTTGAAATGGTGTGTGAAGCAACTCTTTTATACCTCTTACCTTCAATTTTTTTCCCTTTATATAAATTTGATTTACAATGCTTTAGACTTATTTTGCCTAGTTGTAGACTTGATTTACATTCGTTGTTGTTGAAGAAAAGAAATAATCAGAAGAATTACAATCTAAGCCGTCTCTATCAATCTTATGCTCCTGCTTCTGCCACTTGGAGCCAAACACGACGTCGTTAAGAGTCCAGTTGCTGTTGTTCTTCACCATTTCGTTGTAAGGGAACCGATTAACATCACCTGCTTCCTCGTTATCTGAGACAGGTGCTTCAATAGTTTGAGCTTGGTTGTGGTTAGAGTCTGTCAAATGATCAAAATAGGGATCCGTGGAAGTAAACCACTCGGAGAAGAAAAGCCTTGGAATCTCAGGACCAGAAGAGCATGAATAGTTGTTCTTGTTGTTGTTGTCAATGCTTTCTTGTGATGGAGATGAAGATGACTTCTCTGGAAGTGTTTGGAAGGAGATGACGTGATTTGAGATCAAAGTTTGTGGTTTTCTTTTCCCGCAAGCAACAAGTGATTCAGAAGAAGAGGAAATAGATGTTGCCTGTTGCAACCTCTGAGACTTGAGCCATCTCTTTTTCAGATGAGAGTGCCAATAGTTCTTTATCTCATTGTCTGTTCTTCCCGGTAAGTACTTAGCAATCCGCGACCACCTAATCACACACTTCACTCTTCAGCATCTGCTGAAAATAAGAGGGCAAGGTTTTTAGGTTAAGGTTATGCTTACTTGTTACCCAAGGAAGAGTGGAAAGTCATTATAATCTCTTCTTCTTCTGCATTAATCATATCCCTCTTTAACCCTGGTCTTAGATAATTAATCCATCTTAATCTGCAGCTCTTCCCATTCCTTTGTAACCCTTTTCAAATTAAACCCCAACAAAAAAAAAAAAATCAAAATTGGCTAAAACTATTTTGAGAGACAAAACACTAAACAATAAAAGAAAAAAAGATTAAAAGAGAGACCAGCTTTGATGGGAACAGTGGTCCAGCAAGAATGACCATGAGAGAGGATGAAGCTCCTTAGCTTCTCGTCTTCTTCAGGTGACCAGAACCCTTTCCTCTGTCTCTGTTTTGATCTCTCTCCAGATTTCATCATCGCCATTTCTCAATCCTGTTTATCATAGAAGACTGTATTATTATGATTGAGATAAACATATATATCAGCAAAGGCCGACAGATAGAGTTAGCCTACTTAATGTTAAGAAATGACCAAATGGGTCTGCTTAGAATAAGAAGACAAATGGCTCGTATACTAAACGTATGTCTAGTAGACCCACATGAAATTTTTAGGATATTTATGTGTGAATTTCGTATGTATGTGTATTGTATGCATTTGTATGAGCATTGATCAGAAAAGTCATAATGGTTATGTAAGGATGGGTTAGGTGTAGCAAAAGTCTGCTGGGACAAAATCAAATTATTGATACATATAGTGTATAGGTTCCAGTATTATAAGTTTATAAGTTCAAACGTATTTTAGATATGTGATTCCTTCATGCATAGAATTCATATCCAAAAATATCTCTCAGTGTTGGCAAGAACTCATTTGATTCTGGAATGGAAAGTGTTTTTAGTAGATGATATTTTCTTAAAAGAAAACCAATACCGAGTTTTGAGGTGTTATAAATATAGATGAAAATGAGTTGTATATTATTCATTCACATGATCAATATAACTCTTTTTAAATGAGTATTTTACTTCAATCGTGTTTTGCTCTTTTAAAGTTAAGTTGAGGTTGATTCGCGTTTACTGACAATTACCCACTGCTTTCATTACATCACGTATAACTCAATGGATGGAATAATCTTATCTGGTTCAATGCAATGATTGTTAATGATGAAACAATGATTGTGGATAATCATTCAATCTGTTAAAGAAAGTGTCTTTTTAGTAAAGCATCAATAGCAAGTAGACAGATTGTAATTTGCGAGACCAGGAACTTGAAAATAGTATTTAAGTTTATCTGCTAGCTATACCTATTAGAATTTTAAGTTGTCTGGCTACAAACATTTTGTATGTAATTTGCAGTGAAGTCAACATTGAGCTCCTATTTGCTGGAAGAAATTAATTTGTATAATTTTTCCCCTCACGGTTTTGTCTTTCTTTGATAATAGAACAAGAAGTATTACATTTACACCGACAAGTGGACCAGTTATAAGGTTTATGTGAGGAATATTGTTAACTTTTGCGATTTTAATTACATATGTCTCCATCTAAATGAGCTGTTGCTAATTTTCAAATGATCTGACTTTGTTTTTTACTTGTTTGGCTCTATTGGCCTGTGGAAAATGCCTGTGGTGAAGGATGAACTTTGTACTCTTGTCAAGACCAGTGACCACATCTAATGGTATGACGATAATGTTAAGTCATCCGAGAATGTTTTATGATCAGTCTTGATTAGGCATAGGCCCATGAGATTGTTGATCAACAAAACCTCTCATGCTTCTGACTATTTGGCCTTGTTGTATGGTTATGAATTCCAGATACTTGTTACAGATCGACTAAAACCTAAAGAGAGGGTGCCAGATCCAACAAAGTAGTTTTAACATTGTCTAGTTTGTGTTTCATATATATTCATAGCATTAAAAATGAAAAACATCATTTAACAGAGTCGAACACATGTTTTACGGCTAGACAAGACATCCATTAGTCAAATAAATAATGAAGAACTTCTTGTCCTGAAAACTTGAATGAAACGATTCTTCATAATCCCAAGTCTAATGTAACAAACCCACATGCATCATCCATAACTTGGATCTCTAGCTACAGCTCTCTCTACCTTGCCTAATTGACCTTAACATCTGACAGGTTTCTTGTTCTTGAACACCGTGTAGAATCACGAACTAATCATGTTGAAATGGAATCTGGATAGCTGTTGAGGAATGGTTGATATAACTGGTCCATATCTCTGTCCCAGGAAAGGAATAACACGGTTAAAAATTTGGGATAACCATTTCTTAAGGTTGATAGTATATGAAAATATATATAAAAAACAAAAACCTGAACATTGTCATAGAGTTCAAACAAAGGGACGGCCAAGAGTTTCAAGTTTTTGGGCACTGCAAAGTACTCTTTCTCAGACAAGTGAACAATGTAGAGTCTCTTGCATTCCTGCCATTCCCAAAAAAAGAGAGATGCAAACAATGCCTACTCAGGAGAAGACTAAAACAGGAATGTTGTGAAGCCACATTGTGCGTTTCTTTATTACCTTTGGTTTCGTGATGTGAGGAGGGCAATACGGGTACATCATGGTTTCAAAATTTGGACGCCACCATGTCGCAACACATTCTCCTACCTGTTAAAGGGAAAAAAGCCCATCGACAAACTATGGATCAGGGACAGAACGATATACATAGACATGTGTGGACTAGTGACAAAGTCTATTTTATCAATCTCTATCAAAGAACCGGACTTATCTTTGTTTCCTTCAATGAAACCCTCATTACTAACTAGTTCCTTAAAGGCATCTATCAATAAATACCTAAGAATCTGGTCACTATCAGTCGAAGGAATAGAGAGGAAACCAGAAAAGCACCTTCCAGTCGGGTACAATACCAGCCGAATTGCCTCCAAGCTTACTGGTCAACTTCCTCTTCAGGCCTTCGACTTCTGCAAGACATAACATAGTACACCCAAAAATGAAAAATCCCAGCAGTATAGAAAGTACTAAATAATAACAGATGGTTGCTGCATACCACTTTCTCCAGGCTTAAGGCGTCCACCTGGAAGTTTGCAGAATGTGTTGCCAATTTGCAGGAGAAGTATATGAGGATGGTTGTGTTCTTGTACCTGAATGGTTGATCAGCAAAAGGTATTAAGACAACTCTAGTCGACCGAAAATTGCAAAATACATTATCTCACTCACAGCTCGAAAAGGAACAAAGAAGAAAAAAACACATTACCAGCAGAATCCCTTCAACGCTAGTCCTCATGCCCTCTTTCATATAGCTGCAACAATACACCATCAATAAAAAACAAGAAAGCGATATACTTCAGAGTCATCAACAGACTCTAAACAATGCCTGGAGTTAAACTTATAGAACTCCAGACTAGAACAAAACTTGTTCTATATCTTAATACCCAGTAAACCCAGATGCAGCAAGAACGTCTGTAATCGTTTACCAGAATCAGCAAGATCATGATCTAAAGGCCGGAGCTTTCTTCTAGGGTTTTTGCTAAATTCAGCAGTAGCTACATACAAGAAGACAGAAAACGAAGAGAAGAATCGTACTTGACTTTCATACGAGCGAGTCTGTCGGCAACGGAGGTGTCCTTCTCTAGCTTGGGTTCTTTAGTTCCGAAGCTGTAGTTCGAAAGCGGGTACGTGTTCACCACCTGAGACATCGCCATCTCTCTCTCTCTCTCGGCGGCAACGGCAACAGAGGAGTAATCTCGACGGAGAACTTAATACGACACCGTATCCAGTATCCACTACAGCTTTCTAGAGTCGCGTTTTTTCTCAAATCAAAAACAATCGATGGCCCATTAGAAAACGAGCTACGATTTATAGGCCCATTTAATCTCGACTGAGAATATAATACGACACCGTATCTACTACAATTTCTAGAGTCGCGTTCTTCCATCGGTGGCCCATTTATTATTAGGGCTGTGGTAAAAAAGGCTCATTAAAATGCCTGGCCCATAAGAACCTCCTTAAACCGCTTGCCTTCTTCACTCTCTGCTAACACTTCTGCAGACTATCAAGCAGCAACCTAAGAAAGCGCGCGAAAATTAGCAACCAAGTTCGCCATAGCCACGACCTTCCACTGAAGAACTAAATTATGGGCAAGCAGAAACAGCAGGTGATTTCTCGATTCTTCGCTCCCAAACCCAAACCCTTACCACTGCCGAATCCCGTGCTCGAATCGTCAACACCGCCGCCGAAGATTTCCGCCACCGTCTCCTTCTCTCCGTCCAAGCGTAAGCTTCTCTCCGACCATCTCGCCGCCGTTTCACCCAAAAAGCCCAAACTATCTCCCCACACTCAAAACCCCACACCCGATCCCAACTTACACCGAAGGTTCCTCCAGAGGTTTCTCGAACCTCCACCGGAGGAGGAAGAATCTTTCCCCTTAGCATCTTCGATTAAGTACACGCCGCTGGAACAACAGGTGGTAGAGCTGAAGAGCAAGCACCCGGGTGTGATTCTGATGGTGGAAGTTGGTTACAGGTACAGATTCTTCGGAGAGGACGCGGAGGTAGCAGCACGCGTGTTGGGTATTTATGCTCATATGGATCACAGTTTCATGACGGCGAGCGTACCGACGTTTCGACTGAATGTTCATGTGAGAAGGCTGGTGAATGCAGGGTGTAAGGTTGGTGTGGTGAAGCAGACTGAAACTGCAGCTATTAAGTCCCACGGTGCGAACCGGACGGGACCGTTTTTCCGTGGACTATCGGCTTTGTACACTAAAGCGACTCTTGAAGCGGCTGAGGATATAAGTGGTGGTGAAGAAGGTTTTGGTGGTCAGAGTAATTTCTTGGTTTGTGTTGTGGATGAGAGAGTTAAGGCGGAGACGAGAGGGTGTGGTTTGGAAGCGAGTTTTGATGTTAGAGTGGGCGTTGTTGGTGTTGAGATTTCGACTGGTGAAGTTGTTCATGGAGAGTTTAATGATAATTTCATGAGGAGTGGCTTAGAGGCTGTGGTTTTGAGCTTATCACCAGCTGAGTTGTTGCTTGGCCAGCCTCTTTCACAGCAAACTGAGAAGGTAAGATTAATGAATCTCTGTATGAATCAACGTTACTTTATATCAAGATTTGCTGATTAGTTTTGAACAATTCCTTTTCCGGATTTATCATATTTTTTTGATGTAGTTATCGTGCGGTGAACTTTTTTGACAAGAATCTTTGTCTCTCTATGAAAATTTATCCTAGGGATTAGTTTAGTATACTAGAACTTCTGTTCTTGGTCGATATGCATACATGTAACTGATGAAGGTTCGCTTGGTATCTTTGTATGGCAGTTTCTATTGGCACATGCTGGACCTACTTCAAACGTTCGAGTTGAACGTGCCTCACTGGATAGTTTCTGCAATGGTAGTGCAGTAGATGAGATTGTTTCAATATATAAAGATCTCAGTGCAGATGATAAAGAAAACAAGGTGGAGGTTGCTGGAGAGACCTTTCATGTATGGCTTTTTGATTTTCCCAAAAACTTTCATTTTCTTTTATGTTGAAGATGCTTTGTTAACGCTTTAGATATTTTCTAGTAGATTTTGTTTTTCCAACAAAACTAGTTTCGTGCTGCAGTTCCTTCTTATTTGTTTCTTTGTTTGACGGTGCAGACAATTATGAATATGTCACATTTGACTGTTCAAGCCCTTGCCCTGACACTGTGCCATCTCAAACAGTTTGGATTTGAAAGGATCCTTTTCCAGGGGGCTTCAATTCGCTCTTTATCAAGCACCACGGAGATGACTCTCTCAGCCAATACACTGCAACAATTGGAGGTTCTTTCCGCTTTTTTTGACCTGTCGTTATGTGATATTAAGTGAATATTAAGACTCCAGTCTTTTTTAAGTACTCAACAGAGATTCCCCTAAAAGCAGCTTTGTCTCTTTTTTTCAGGTTGTAAGGAATAATTCAGATGGATCGGAGTTTGGCTCTTTGTTCCATAATATGAATCAGACACTTACGGTATATGGTTCCAGGCTTCTTAGGCACTGGGTAAGCGACGCATCTTATTTTCTTATTAGCTTTCACACAAAAAGGGCTTTGTATATTTTGCTTTTGTTCAATTTTTGGAGTTTTGATAATGCAGTAAGTCATTTCTGTGGAAGGATAAATTACATTGCCATCATATTAATGATCAAAGTAATAAAATATTACTGCCATCTTTCAGTTCTTGAAGGGACAGAGATTTCTAAACTTACGTGAAACATAGTGTGGACTTTTCGATAGGTAGTAGTGAAATTTCTAAAAAGATCCCTTATCATGATTTGTGAACACACTCACTCGACAGGTGACTCACCCTCTTTGCGAGAGAAATTTAATATCTGCTCGACTCGATGCTGTTTCTGAGATTGCTGCATGCATGGGATCTCCTAGTTCTTCCCAGGTCAGCGATGAGTTAGATGAAGAAAGTTCTGAGAGAAAAATTGTACCACCTGAGTTTTATCATGTGCTCTCCTCAGTCTTGACAGCTTTGTCTAGATCACCTGATATTCAACGTGGAATAACGAGAATCTTTCATCGGACTGCTAAATCCACAGAGGTGAAACTTGGCTTGTCCTTTACCCTCATATATATATGTGCCTGGCATATTGTGCAATACTGTCAAAATTGTTTCTGCAGAGAAAGTATAAATCATAAAACTCTCAGTTGGCGATCAATAAAGAGTATTGGTATCTTTGGGATATCTAGTCAACAAAAAAATACTGCTGCATAGTAATAGCATCTGACAGAAATTGTTCAGGATCCTCTCCTCGTTCCTCACAATGATATTCATTTTTTGATAGTCATATGCAGAGCTATAAATGTCAATGGGCCAAAGCATTTGTTTGTTCTTAGATATCTTGTTTAGTTCTTTGTTTACCACTCTTCCTCACCAAAGGCCTGAGAGTTCTTAACTTTCGGGGTGAAAAGTTCATTGCAGTTATCGAAGCTATTTTACTTGCGGGGAAGCAACTTCAACGCCTTGGCATTAATCAAGATTGTGAAACGAGGAGTATGCAATCATCCGCAACTGTGCGGTCTTCTCTTTTGAGAAAATTGATTTCTGTTGTTTCGTCCCCTGTTGTGGTTGACAATGCCGCGAAACTTCTCTCTGCCCTGAATAAGGAAGGGGCTGCTCGAGGAGACTTGCTCGACATACTAATCACTTCCAGCAACCAATTTCCTGAGGTTTGTATACCATTTCTCTCTTTATGTTATTTTCTTCTGCAGCATATAGCTCCTTAAGATTTATTTGATTATCATGAATCTATTTTTCAGTGGCGATTTTGTGTTTCATAACTCAACTGTGTTATTTACCATGCGCAGCTTGCTGAAGCTCGCCAAGCAGTTCTAGCTGTCAGGAAAAAGCTAGATTCCTTGATAGTTTCATATCGAAAGAAGCTGGCAAATCGAAATTTGCAATTTCTTGAAGTGTCAGGGATCACACATTTGATAGAGGTACCCTCCAGAGAACTCGTAGTTTATCAGATGATTCTTTCTTGCCACAAGAATGGTTACCTTGAAGAAAAACGGTTTTAAGAAGAAACTTGTGTTAATTTGATTTCGTGCACATTTCCACTAGACCTCATTCGCAGCTACTGAACCTAATATCTTCATTTGTACCAAGTATAAACACATCATCTTTTGAAGTTTTGGACATTTGTTTCTGATCTGAAGCTAATGATTTCTTTCTCTGGTTCAGGTGCCCGTTGATGCCAAGGTTCCTATGAATTGGATGAAAGTAAATAGCACCAAAAAGACTATTCGATATCATCCCCCAGAAATAGTAGATGGATTGGACGAGCAAGCTCTGGCAACAGAACATCTTGCTATAGTGAACCGAGCTTCATGGGATAGTTTTCTCAAAAGATTTGGTAGATACTATACTGATTTTCAGGCTGCTGTTCAAGCTCTTGCTACGCTGGATTGTTTGCACTCCCTTGCAACTCTATCTAGAAATAAGGTTTACCAAAGGAACAAACCCCCCCAAAAAATGCTTGAAGTTTCAATTCTTAACTTTGTCTTCTTTTTTTTTCCCCTATGCAGAACTATGTTTGTCCTTTGTTTGTGGATGACTGTGAGCCGGTTGAGATAAACATACAGTCTGGTCGTCATCCTGTATGCTTCTGCTCTCACTTGTTATTTTATTTTCTTCCTGTTGCGTAATTAAGTTGAGAATATATTGTTCATTTAATTTTCAAAAATTTCCCAGGTTTTGGAGACTATATTACAAGATAACTTCGTCCCGAATGACACAAGCTTGCATGCAGAAGGGGAATATTGCCAGATTATCACTGGGCCTAACATGGGAGGAAAGAGCTGCTATATCCGCCAGGTTGCTTTAATTTCCATAATGGCTCAGGTAACACGGAGATTAACAGTACAAGCTTATGCTTTTCTAACATCTCTTACATCTGTTGAATCACGAATGATTCTAGTTATTCCCTTTGGTTTCCCAGGTTGGTTCCTTTGTACCAGCTTCATTCGCCAAGCTGCACGTTCTCGATGGTGTTTTTACTCGGATGGGTGCTGCAGACAGTATCCAGCATGGCCGAAGTACCTTCCTAGAAGAGTTAAGTGAAGCCTCGCACATAGTCAGAACCTGCTCTTCACGTTCGCTAGTTATAATAGATGAGCTTGGAAGAGGCACTAGCACACATGACGGTGTAGCCATTGCCTATGCAACATTACAACATCTCTTAGTAGAAAAGAGATGTTTGGTTCTGTTTGTGACGCATTACCCTGAAATAGCTGAGATCAGTAACAGTTACCCGGTTTCTGCTGGTACATACCATGTCTCGTATCTGACATCACAGAAGGCTAATGACGGTTGTGATCACGATGATGTGACCTACCTATATAAACTTGGGCGTGGTCTTTGCAGCAGGAGCTTTGGTTTTAAGGTTGCTCAGCTTGTCCAGGTAAAAACTCCGTCTCTCCTTTTTTTTTTCAATGCAGATGCTTACTCTAGTTCATATCGTCACATAAAGATGTTTAAGATGATTATTTGAAGGCATTTTAGTCCACTAATGGAAGCTGATGTCCACATCTATATTTGACTGTAGATACCTCCATCGTGTATACATCGAGCCATTGCCATGGCTGCAAATTTGGAAGCTGAGGTACGTGCAAGAGAGAGAAATACAGTTACTAGCATAAAGCATCTCATGGAGTCACCGGGGGAACCAAAAGCACATGAAGAACACCCAGAATCTCGCGCCGAAGAATCTACGTCTGTTTTAAGTGACTTGTTTGCAGACCTGAGATTTGCTCTCTCCGAAGACAACGACCCTTTAAAATCATTGGAGTATTTAAAACGTGCTTGGAAGATTGCAGAAGATTTAGTAGCAAGGTCGGAAACATCATCAGACTAAAACTCAACTGCATCATCAACATTTCAGCAACGATGCAAGGACTGCTTGGGTTTTACTAATGGTGCAGGCAAAATAGTTATGTATTAACAAGAACATCCCAATATATATAAAAGGGATTGAGATGAGATTGAACATTGAGGTTCGTGAAAACCAATTTGCTGCAGCCTGTTGATGTCTTTATCAGAGGTTCTTTTGTATCTTTAAGTTGATCAATATCTTCCTTTTGTATATATAGAGAGAGTTTGTTTCCGGTTTCTGCTGGTACACACCATGTCTCGTATCTGGTCACCAAACAATTGACATGATAATAGTAATAAAAAAAATTAAAAACAATTAAAATACACAAACAAGAGCGGAAAATATTCTAGTAAGAATAAAGAACACACTAAATCTCTTCAAAATGTATTCTATTTACGTCCAGAAGAACCTGATTAACAAATTACCCTTACTAGTCAACGTGAATCAGTTGAACCTAACAGATTATTCTATTTTCATTGGCTAAACATAGAATCTATAATGGTCAATGTCAAATACACGGATAGCTATTGACCACACGATTTCTTAAACCGTGAGATCCATGGTGACGTAAACATATGAGGTAGAAAAAGTCTTAAGAACAAAAAAAATCTTCTGCAAGCGAGCGGGAATCTGTTTTGCCATCTTTGATAGGAATCAAGGTGACTCTGTATGAATTGTATATCATGAACAATTGTGAATTGGTGTGAATTTAGATATGATATGTGTATGTCCTACCTAATAGTAGAGGAAGATGATGATCAATGTGTAGACCTTTGCCTGTAGTATCTTTGAGATTTCACGTTGCATCTTCATGACCTGCCGCCCAACATGTACGTAATGTAAGCTGAGTTTTTTTTTTTTTTAATGTTGAAATCAGGTCGAGCTACAATACTGGTCAAGCCTGAAAGAGAATATAATCACCTCAAGATGACAAAGTATGTTTCCCCTTCTTCCATTTTATTTCTACATTGGACATTTTCATTTGTTCTTCAAGAAGGTTCATATAGATGGAAATGAGAATTATTGTTTGTTTACTGATAAAAATAAGAAATTCCAAAAGAATCATTTAGATGAGTTTTTAAAATTTAGATCATTTGGATAGAACTTGCATTTAAATGGAACATCTGGATGAAAATGAAGCATGGACAAACGAACACTTGCTTGTGTCTTAATGTTTATGAGTTTCCCTATTCAAGCAGGAAAGTAAATAGTAAGAGTACTCTTGTCTTGAGTGTAAGGCTCATGTATAGATTGACTCCTAAAGAATAGCAATGGTTATTAAGTTTATCTTAGTATGTTTCCTATCTACGGTTCAGGGGGATGTACACATTGTCTCTCTGTTTCTTTAGCTATTAGCAAAACTTCTCTTGGTGTAGCATTAAGTATGTTCATTCCTATGGCAGGGGACGTGTACAATGGGATGAAGCTAATATAGTGGAAATTGAATCCAACAAACCTGTTAGGCAGAAGATTACCGAACCAAAGACACCCTATCACCCACCGTGTCACCTGATTGATGACGATGGTGGTTTGTCCATTATTCTATTTTCATTTTTGTGTATGCCTACATATATGCTTTTGGCCTAGTAACAACCATCTATGCAGAGAAAATAAAATAAAACAAACATAACTTCAGATTACTCTCTGTTTGGTTAATCTGAAATGTTATCAGCCTAGTTGCAAATGTGACTTGAACTAGTCTTTTTTTTCTTTCTAATCTTCTTTATGGTTGGTTTTATCAGGTTCTCTGTCTTCTAGAGTAAGATCCTTTGACAACTTTGTTGAAATGCATCGTGCGGAAGAACTAAAGAAGGATCTGAACGATTTAGCTTCTTCTAGTAAAATTATTAGCCACCGATCTGATTCTGGTGACTGGAGCTCGTCAGAGGATGAAGCAGAACCAATAGATCAAAATGAAGAAGGTTCTTTGCAAAACACACATCAAAGCCGACTAGTAGTTCCATTATATCTTCATCTGATCTGTTTTTGTGCACTGCAGGTCCTGAGGGAGAGAAAAACACAAGTTTCAATGAACATAGACGGGTGCACTATGACGAGTTTCGAATGGTGAAGGAGATGAGATCCTCTGGCTCTTACTATGGTGAAGATGCAGAAGTGGATGATGGTGCCAAAACGGGTAAACCAGAGGCAACAATCACACAAAACACTCCAGGTGCTGCAGATGCGATATCTTCAGGAAGGTCATCTTCTTTCTAGCTCTTCTTGATGACCACATTGTCACACTATGGTGTTGTTTCTGGATTTTATACAGCTTTCTATTTCTAAGAAATTAAGAACATCTTATTGCATCTTTACCCAAAAAAAGAAAAAGTATAGATAAGTTTTGGTCATATAAATAACAATTAAAAAACAAAACACAACAGCAACTGGAATGTCTATGTTGGTATACTTGTTATGGGTTCTTGATTTTTGAATCTTGCTCATTTCTTCACATTTGGCCTCTAAATTTTTTGTTTCTGAGGAAATCACTTTCTGGTTCACTGGAAAACCAAACAGAAGTGGCTCCAGCCATCAATATCATGTTATGTCCCTCATTCTCTACATTTGTTCTCTTCCATATGCGTAAAGAGACGATGATACCCGAGTAGTAGCTTAGAGTCATACGCTCTGCTAGCTTCAGTATTTCAGTTGCAACGTTTGAAGATAATCCTGAATCGAAAACACTGTTATATAATGGACAAATTAATCTGATTAGTACATCAAATATCTTCCAAAATAAAATTACGTATATTTTATTATCATCAAAACAAAGTAATAAGGAGTTATATTACTTCTCTTACAAGGCAGATAGCAATTGTTTTAAGTTATATGAGCAACTGATAATTGTGGTTCTTTTTCAATTTTCAACAATTAATATAAAGTAGACTTAGCTTGGTAAACTCCAGCCAGGTTGATATTCGAAAGGTTCCAGAGATTTTTGCAGTGTCTCTGCAGCGTTGTGAGCCACCTCTTTGCGCCTAGCCCGATGCCTGAGCCAATCAGAAGCTGGTACAGTTGAGGGATTTTGCTTCTCTCATATTCAGTTTGTTCAATCCATGTAAAGTTAACCTGTTAAATCAAATAAACATCTACTTGTTTTAATTAAATATTGTATGCCAAAGTGAATACTATTGATAGTAGGGCAATTCTCTTAGATAGCCTTTTTAAGTTTTTGTCACAAAAATAGTCTTCAAAAAATAAAATGACCAAAATATACTCTTTTTTTTTTTTGAAATTTTGATTTTTTTTTATTTCTTTTTTGAAATTTGAAACCTTAACCCCAAACCCACCCCTTTACTCTAAACCCTAAAGTTCAAATTAGTTAACCCTAGGGATATAAATGCATATAAATGAATTTTTTAGCTTCTAAAAAAACATTTTTGTCATTTTCTTCCTTAAAAGCTATTTTTGTGACAAACAAACTAAAAGGGGTTATCTAAGAGAATTTCTCTTGATAGTAACCATTTCTATTTATATTTATATTTCCACAATACAAGATTATGATAGATCATGAAACCACTTATAGCCTCATAAACATAAAGAACATTTATAAAAAATAAAAAATAAATTTAGGTTAACAATTTTTTTTTTACTAATATATTTAGTATCAGACTATCAGTTGATAGTGAGAGTTAAAGTCATGATACTTCACATAATAACAGAACTTTGTAACTCCAAATGGATATAATATAACTGATCCCACATTAAAAATGAAAAAAAAATGACAGTATCGAATAACAAATATTCGATCAGCACGTGTCAGTATCCTTGATACACGAGGTCGGTGGTGCAAATTGGTTATTTCCGGTTCAACTATTATTACCAAATAAAATCAAAAGATCCCTTTTTAAGTTTGAAAAAAGGTGCGAACTTGAAGTTATCTTGATTTTTTGGGATTTTGGTGCGACTCGAGTCGGAGTCGGAGTCTGCTTGATCGAAAGTTTCTGGGTTTTGATTAGAGTCGCCGATTCGATTTGAAAGTTTGTTCCTTTTGGTAAGTTCATTACCATCCTTTTTGAGGTGTTCGTTGATGCATTCGTCTTTACGTCTTCTTTGTTGCAACGAGGAACACTTTGCTTCTGGATCCTGTATAGTTGTATTTCTGATACATATCTCATCTTGATCGGTGATTACTGATTAGAAAAGTGTGCTTAGGATCCATTTGGCTTTGTTATTGGTTCAGATTCTGTTGTTTCCTTTTCATTGACTCCGTCGTATGTTCTGTGTCTCTTCCTCGAATAACGTTGTACATTCGTTCTTGGTGGGTCTGCACGACGGATTATTCCCAGCAGGACAAAGTTCAGTTCCGATGAGAGAAAACAATTATTACCATGTGGATAAGAAGACCAGGTTTGAAGTTGAGCAAGACGACATGCTGCAGCAGCAGCAGCAGTATCAGGACCCCACGGAACAAGATCGGCAGTTGCAAGCTTGGACGAGGCAACAGAACCAGTTTCTTCAATCTATGTCACTGTCTCAGAGACCCTATCTTCCACAGCAGCAGTACAACCAGTATCAGGACCCCATAGAACAAAATCCGCACTTGCGAGCCTTGTATCACCGGTATAGGCTGAGGAAACAGCAGCAGACTCTTCAATCCATGTCACCGTATCAGAGACTCCAACTTCAGCAACAGCAGCAGCATCTGAGACGGCAACTACAGCAGCAGATCCCTCCTAATGTACGTCCTTTTGAAGATGGCGGCGTGTGTTATCAGAAATTTATGATGTTCTTGAATCATATAAATCAACGACCTGCTGTAAGCTAATAATACTTATCTGTGAGTTTTAGCAATTTCTTCACATCTACTCAAGTTCGTCTTCCATCGCTTATAGTCTGTTATCTTTTTTAATAGGATAATTGCATTACCTTTTGGAGGGAATTCGTGGCAGAATACTTCTCACCTCGTGCAAAGAAAAGGTTGTGCTTATCACAGTACAAAAAAGGCTTGTTTCCACAGGCAGCTTCGGTCAGTTTCTTCTTAGCCCTGTGTGTTCTGTATCAGCCTATTTTTTTGTTACACACATGTTTACTTTACTCCAACTGTACTCTTTCTGAATTTCACAACACTGAACTTCGTATTAATTAGTCCATTTTCATTTTCATCTTCTTCTTTTTTGCAGGATATGTGGCGGTGTAGTCTCTGCGGCACCAAGTCTGGAAAAAGAGTTGGTAAGAGAGTTAGTTAGTCATGTGTGTACTTGTATTTCTGTGCCTTCGCTTTAAGCACAATGAAGCATGTCCTCTTGCTCAACTCTCTAGTCAAAATGGTAGCTAAAATAGCTGTCATCTTCTTGTGTTGAATCCGCAGAGACAACTTACGATGTGCTTGCCAGACTATTTCATATCAAATTTGCTAGTGGCATCATTAATGAGCTCTTATCTCTGGACGAGAAACGAGAATACAGAGTTTCCAATGGGCTGATGGTATTAGAATATAGAAAAGCAGTTCAGACAACTGTATATGAGCAGTGTCGTGTTGTTCGTGAGGGCCATCTTCGTATCACATTCTCTCAAGATTTAAAGGTATCTAGAACAGTTCTCTTATTCCCAAGTTATCTCTTTCACCACTGTACTAATAACGCTTTAGCTAATCGTGACTTTTGCTTGATTCTTTCTAGATACTGTCTTGGGAGTTTTGTGCTCGGCGTCATGAAGAGTTTATTGTCCGCAGACTTATTGCTCCGCAGGTCCTATTCTGATTATTATTAGGAGATTAAAACTTACAAAATGCTTGTGGTCAACTTTATTACTTTGTTTCCTTAAACCCTTTTTTTATCGGTCATGAATGCAGGTGAACCAGTTGCTTCGGGTTGCAATGAAATGCCAGAGCACAATCTCGGAGATTGTGTCAGAAGTAGTTTCTAAGCAGGATTTACAGTCAAACAGTAACATGTTAGTGTTGATCACCATGTGCCCATGACACTTGATTTTCTCTTCATACAATCAATATTTTATAATGCTATACATCATTGTTGGGTGCTAATTTGTGTCTCAGGGTCTTGGGAGTAGGACGAAAGCTGGAAAAGTTCATGGAATTAAAGTCTCTGAATGTTGATGGCTATCCGAAAAAATATGTCAGAGCTCTACAGGTACACTAGTTAGCTGCTTTCCTAGCTGTTAGTTTTGTATCTGAAGTCGTAAGAAGACCTTAATAGTAAAAGCCATTGCGAGTGGCAGGTATATGAAGTTGTCAAGAGCATGAAGGATCTTATGGATTTCACAGATGAGCACAAAATCGGCCCTATCGGTAAGCTACTATTCTGGTGTACCTTTCACTTGAATCGTAGCTCTACTTTTGGAATGTTATCTTTGATTCCGGTCATTGAGTTTCTGATTGAATGTATATGTTTTGATGCCCTTACATAGAGGGGTTGAAACGTCTTTCGGAACAGACAGCAACAATGCAAGAGATGGAGCAGTTAGGGAATAATGGAGCAATGAATGGGTCAGCTCAAGCTCAGATGAATGGCCTAACTGGCAACAACAACTCCAGCAATCACCGTCAAAATGTTGGTCGTGGAGCTATGAATGACTCAGCTCAAGTCGCTGCTTCTCTGAGCAACAACCAAGGCATGCTTATGAGGCAAAATTCTATGAATAGCCCATACTCAAATACGGGCATACAAGAGGGGTTCCCGAGTCAGCGTCAAACCCCATACTCAAACCAGAGTCCATATTTGTCTCAACAGAGGCAGAAGTTAGCAACAGGTGGATTTCCCAGCTCTCGCCAGATGAAACAGCAGCAGCAGCGCACCATGCATGGCACTCCCAACACGCTTCAGCAGACTCATTCTCATCATTTGCTGCAATCTCCGTATTCACATGGTTTACATCAGGAGCTTCAGAAGCCGTATGAGATGTATGAAAACCTACCAAATGTGCAACAGAAACAAGCCTTTTTAGGTCAAAGTGGCGGGAAGAGTAATGCAAAGAGAAAGCCAACTGCATCCACTTCCCGCATCTCAAGAGGAGGCCGAGTTCCAAGCCGCGACAACAGTTCTGAAGCAGCCTCAAACAACAATCTTCATTTGTCAGAAGATGCCACAGAACTACCAGAGGAATTCTCAGACGACAACTTCTTCAACGACAGTGATAAATAGAGTAGCTTGTAGAAGAGAACAGAGGCGTTGCTAGTTTGACTTAACGAAGTGAAAGGGGTTTTAGGCTTTTAATTCTTCTCATTTGGGTTTGGTTTGTTGGCCTCTTTGTATAGAAACCAAAGGGTTATTAGACCAGTAAAGGAAGCTGTAACCTCTACATCTTCATTCTTTCCCCTTTTGTTGACACTGATGTAATCTCAAACTACACCAGTTGTGTATATACATATTTATAAGCTTTTAACACAGAATGTGCATGGTACCATCTTTGTCAGAATAAGAAAAGTACACGTTAAGCATGAGTAACTTACCAATCTTTTGTATGAACAGATTGTTTATCAAAGCGAAAGCATAGAAAAAAATAACATTACATGAAAATGTTTGCAGAGATTATAACCTAAGTGATCTCATCATACTATCACTAAAAAGGGTGGGAAAAAGATGCCTGTATAGGTTACAACAGATGACAGTTTCCTTCGTTGCTTTCATATCTCTTTGGTTTCTATACAAATACCCAACCAACCTAAATGCGGCAAATTAAGCCTAAACCCTCTTTCATTGTGTTATGTCAAAGTAACAATGCTTATGTTGCGTTGAGATCTTACAAGCTTCCATAAATATCGTTGTTGTTGAAGAAGTCATCTTCTGAGAAATCATGAGGCAGTTCTGTAATAGGTATATCTTCTGACAGAGGAAGGTGGTTGTTGTTTGAAGCTGATTTGAAACTGTTGTTGCGGCTTGGAACTCGGCCTCCTCCTGAGACATTGGAAGTGGAGCCAGTTGAGTTCCTCTCTGCATTACTGTTTCCACCACTTTGACCTGAAAAGGCTTGTTGCTGTTGCAAATTTGCTCCGTTTTCAGATATCTCCTGCAACAGCTGTTGAAGCATCTGCTGCTCCTGATTGTTACCATGTGGATGTGGTGGTTGCAGCAAATGATGAGAAGGATTCTGCTGAAGCGTGTTGATAGCGCCATTCATGGTGCGCTGCTGTTGCATCTGGGGAGAGCTGGGAAATCCACCTGTGGCTAAGGTCTGCCTCTGATGAGAAGAAGAAGATGGACTCTGGCTTTGACTCGAGTACCCCTCTTGTTTTGAGTTTGGGTTATTCATAGCATTTTGCCTCATAAGCATGCTTTGGTAGTTGGTCAGAGCTGCTGCGGCTTGAGCTGAGCCATTCATAGCTCCACGACCAACAACTTGATGGTGGTGATTGTTGTTGTTCCCAATTAGGCCGTTCATCGTTCCTGGAGTCAACGCCATCTGAGCTTGAGATGACCCATTCATGATAGCTCCACCATTACCTAACTGCTCCATCTCTTGCCTTTTCTGTCTCTCGAGCTTTACTGTCGCTGTCTGTTCAAAAAGCCGTTTCAACCCCTCTGCATAAAGGCATCAAAACAATTACATTCAGTCAGAAACTCAAATCATCAAACAGAACATCTCAGAATAAGTATCATTCAAGTGAAGCCACACACCAGAGTGGCAACCTTGTAAACATACCAATAGGGCCTATTTTGTGGTCGCCAGTGAAGTTCATGAGATCCTTCATGCTCTTGACAACTTCAGATATCTGCAGCCCGTGATGGCTCGATATTAGGACTTCTTATATAAAACTAACAGCTAGGAAAGGAACTTAACGAGTACCTGTAGAGTTCTGATATATCTTTTTGGATAGCCAAGATCATTCAGAGACTGTAACTCCATGAACTTTGCCAGCTGCCGTCCTGCTCCCAAGACCCTGACACACCCGACAATGATATATTGCACTAGAAACAAAATGCTAGAACATGGATAATGAAAAGAATAGTATGCATCTACCATATCAAAGGCAAATCAAAATGTTATGGATCAGCTTACATGTTACTGTTTGACTGTAAATCCTGCTTAGAAACTCCCTCTGACCCACTCTCCGAGATTGTGCTCTGGCATTTCAGTGCAACCTGAAGCAACTGGTTCACCTGCATGACCAATAAGTTTTCAGTTCACTTTCCAACGCCATTGTAGCATGTCTAAACATCTTTTCAGACGTAAAATTACAGACTGTGTGTTTAAATTCATAGGAAACTAGAGAATAAGTACATAAAAAGTATTTAGTCTGCAGAGAGAAGCTCTTTAACTTTAAAAAACAAGGGTTTAAGGACAAAAAGTTGACCACAAACGTTTTGTGTAAAGTCTTAAGCTCATAATAAATAGGTCATGCCATCAGTATAGAACCTGCGGAGCGATAAGTCTGCGGAGAAGAAGCTCTTCATGCCGCCGAGCACAAAACTCCCAAGAAAGTATCTGGAAAGAAGCAAAGTCAAGATTAGCTAGGCACGAGCAAACTGGTGATTGATTGTTTTTTCTTCTTCACTTTTAATATTAACTGAATAGGCATGGCAACGGAAAAAAAATTGGATACCTTCAAATCTTGAGAGAATATGATGCGAAGATGGCCCTCACGGACAACACGAAACTGCTCATGTACTGTTTCCTGAACTGCTTTTCTATATTCTAACATCATCAGTCCATTGGAAAATCTGTTTTCTCGTGGAAGGTCCAGATATAAGACCTCATCAATGATCCCACTAGCAAATTTGATTTCATTTAGTCTTGCAAGCATATCGAAAGTTGCCTCTGCAGATTTTGAAACGAGAAAAATGATTGTTTAGCTACCGTTTTGGCAAAAGAAGAGACCAAAAAAGAGAACATTTAGCAAATAAATACTGGCAAATCTCTTACCAAATCCTTTTCCAGACTTGGTGCCGCAAAGATCACACTGCCACATATCCTGCAAAAAAATGAGGTTCAGAAGTAGTCCAGGTTAGAGTAAACATGCGAGTGACTACAAAAGGACTGACCGGAGCTGCCTGGGGAAACATGCCAAGCGCATGGTGCCCAGCACTTTCGTACTGTGACAAACATAACCTTTGCTTTGCACGAGGTGAGAAGTACTCAGCCACGAATTTTCTCCAATAAGTAATGCAATTTTCCTATAAACAAAAAGGTATCAGACTATCAGTGATGGGAGAGGAGAACTTGGATAGATGTGATGAAATTGCTAAAAAAAGTCTATAGATTATTAGCTTACAGCGGGTCGTTGCTGTAGATGATACAAGTACATCATCAATTTCCTAGCACACACGCCAGCTTCAAAAGGACGTACACTAGGAGGGATCTGTTGAGTGCCTTGTTGCTGCTGTCTCAGCTGCTGCTGTTGCTGAAGTTGGAGTCTCTGAGACGGTGACATAGATTGAAGAATCTGCTGCTGCTGTTGCCTCAGCCTCTGCTGGTGAAGCAAAGCTTGCAACTGCGGGTTCCTTCCCGTAGGGTCCTGACGCTGGATGTACTGCTGTAATACCTGCTGCTGCAGCATGTCCTCTTGCTTAACTTCTAGCTTGGGCTTCTTATCCACATGGGAATAGTTGTTTTCCCTCATTGGAACTGAACCTTGTCCTGCTTGCTGCTGCTGCATTGAAGCAGACCCATCAAGAAGCAATGACCCTGGAATGTTAGTGTTATTCGAGGAGGAGAAGGACATTGGTGATGTTGGGACACGAAGATTATTGATGCCTCCGTTCCTCTGCATATTTAGAGCTTCAGGGCCAACAGCACCAGTCAATGAGAAACTCGATTCGATAGCTCCTGAGACCGTTGCTTTGTTCATGCCCGCAGACACAAAGCAAAGAAGGGACTCAAAAGAATGAGAAAGATTGAGAGACTTGAAACAGTCCTCTCAGAATCCAACAAGAAAGCCAAACTGATCCTAAGAAGCTATGGTCTAATCACACTTCTGCTTACAGCTGTCCAGAGGATCCAAGAACTAAGGTGATAGAGCTGAATCTCAACCTGTAGTCAAAATCTGAAGGAAAAGAAAACCAAATCACCGAACAAAAAACGGGTAGGCTTATAAACTAGAAGCAAATTGTTCACTGAATCAACGAAGAAGATGGAAAGACGAAAACTTTACTAGACTTTGAAAGCCCTAATTAACAAAGGAGCAAACTTGAAGTAGCTTTCATCAGCATCAAACGGAAAATCTCACAAAAGGGTGGTATTGGTATGAACTTACCGAAAAGGAACAAACTTTCAAATCAAATCTCAAAACCCAGAAACTTCCAAATCAAGTAGAGTTCGAGTAGCACCAATCCCAAAATCAGGATTTTGAAGAAACCCAGTTGAGGTATAGTAGCCAAAGAGAAACAAATATTAAAACTTTACGGCAGAAAAAGAAAAAACAAATTAAAGCGGACGACTAATATCGGCCATACACAGAAGAAAGAAACACCAAAGAGAAAATATTTATATATTTTTGGTCAAAGGAAGATAAAATATATATTACTTATATGTTCTTTTTGCTGAATATAATAACGAAAAGAAATTGAGTTAAAATAATTAAAAGAAAGTAATATATTATATATTTTTATACTTTAATATAAATAAAAATCATTTAGTTTTAAAATATTTCAAATATATTAAAACATTTTTTTAATTTCTTAAACCATGTTCCCATTTGGGACTAATGCCTAATGAGGAACATGGTCCTCCAGCTTACACAACTGTTGGTTCGAGGCGAGCTACATACATTCTGCTTTGTTTGTCAATGAAAGGACTTTGATGCAACAGAAGAAGCATTAGACCGGTTCAAAAAAAACAAAACAAAACGAAAGAGTAAACTACAAATGTGATGATAATGTGTCAAGTCTACGCCCAATATGACGAGTGGAATAGAGGCAGTTGAAGAAGAAGAGAAATAAATCTTTGACTGGAAAGTCGTATTCTTCTTCACTATCATCTTTTTTGTTCATGATTGGCCGATAAATTCCGTAACGTGGCACATTTTAATCACACAAAAACATAAGTTTTTCAATCCGACAATGAAAGAGATCCGAGGTTTGAATGTATGATGAAAAGACAAAAAGCTTAAACCAAAGAGGACACATAGTTTGACTACAATACAGTTTTACAACATTCTATTTTTGATAGAGATGGTTGGATCCACTTTTCATCTCACTCATCATGGCTTTCGACTTGCGCCCATTCTCAGGGCTAGACCTCGATCTCTCTCCTCCTTTCATTTGGACTTTCTACTTCACCACTTGGGCTTTCCTTCTTCACCACTTCACATTCAGATTGTGTGAGACTTTTAAGTAATGAAAGCAACTGGTTATATGAACTTGACATGAACAAAAACTATCTGTTATTAGTAGCATCAAGTGCTCTCATGGCATCCTCTTGTTCCTCGTACTGGACAAAACGCAAAGTTTCTCCTGATTCTAACGTTTTACAATTTTGCCATATGGCTCAAAGAAGTGTCTCTCTCTCTCTAGATCCCGGGTCCTAGTGTTCTCGGCATCAAAGTTAATCACAAAGAGAGTCTTGGAAGGTCTCATGCTGGATGAAGATCTCCTTGAACCACCACCACCAGATCTTCTATCACCTCCACGTTCACCTTATACACAGAACCATATCAAGGTTATCAGTATGTCAGACAATATAACTAAATCAGGAAAGAAAATGAAGTCAGTGTCCTACCTTTGTCCACTCAACACGGAGTCTCCGTCTCTTGCGCCCAACTTCAATGCGGTCAAGCCTCGGATTGCATCTTCAGCATCCCTTTCATTATCCATGTACACGAAAGCAAAACCTGAACAAAATAGCCAAAAGCATAGATGACCAGTGAAGCAGTCACAGACCTTGTTGCATTATGGAACTAATATGCCAAGGAACAACGAATGATGTGAAAGTGAATGAAAACAGAGTGCCCTCTCCATTGCAGAGACATGTGTCCAAGAGTACAATATGAGGAAGATTAAAATGCAAATTAACATGTAATCAAAAGGCAGAGAAGAAACAAAAAGGGGCTTCAACCAGCTTTCATATCGACCCTATCAACCTTGCCATATTTCCTGAAGAGCCTCACCCATCACGCCCATCACATACTCAAAGTTCCCACAGAAGACTGGCTTCATGTTTCCTGCACAATCACAACATAAAAGGAGATTTCACAAGGCTTCCAAAACGAACACTCAACACAGTGTACTATGTATACATAAGCCATCACACTAAACGGACTTGCAAGTGTTGACTTTTTGTGAATCACTATGACATCTATGGCAGACCGTAAACACAGCTTGAGATTGAATAAACCAAGACTTAAAATCTTTTTATAATATTCGAGCCCAAATCCGTACAATTAACGACCTAATATTAGAATTCAAACGGACAACAAGCAAAACATGCAACAGATCTAAGTGGGGTTTGATAACATTCCATAAAAAGCCCAATATAAACAGCATTTTTATATCGAACAAAGTTCCAAACATAGTTAAACTTGCTTTTTTCAAAATATTTAACTAATGTTAGTTAAATTGTCTTTTAATAAACAAAAAGGTTAGAGCATGTATCAGATAGAACAAAATTGGGAATAAATTAATATAAATCAATACCTTTGAGCAATATAATATTTATTTTTAGTTGAGTTAATTATAGTTTCATATATTACATTTATATTATTTACTCTTAATTCTGGATGGAATAGAACAAAATCGTCTTGTTTTTCTTCTTGCAGGTTACACATGCTATATATAATAGTAATATATAATCCATAATTTACTTTTACTGAAAACAACATTCTAAAATAAAAGGAGTGTATTTTCATAAATTATAAATATAATTATTATTTTAAAACAAACAAAAATAATATATAATTGTATTATATACTATAAATTTTCCAACAGTTTGGAATGTAATATAGTTTAGCGAAAACATCTACACATTAACATTGACCAAAGTAGAGTATAAAACCGAAACAATCATTAAATAGAGAGATCGATTCCAAAAACAGAAAGGTGGGTCCGGTAACGGTGGCCTAACAGCGGAAGCACTGTCCCTACCTTTCCTTTTCTGGTCCCTCTCGCTGTCGAGTTCAAGCTTTACTTTCCTCTCAAGATACCATTATTGTTATTTTTATTGTCATTTTCTTCACGTTACCACTCCTTTTTCCCTCGTATTTTGTTTTGTTTTTCTCTCTGACGATTGTCAGTATAGTAAGGTGAGAGAATTGCTAAATTGAAAGACATGTTTTTGTTAGCGTATATTAACATCAGCCTTTGTATAAGTTTTTTTTTTTTTTTTGAAAAGAGCTTTCTATCATTTGTCTAACTTAATTAATACTCCATAGTTTAACTCTACAAAAAAAAAATCAAATTTGTTTTGGTAATTTAATCAGGAGAAACTCTTCTAGACATCTATTAATGAAGATATGCTAAGCATTTGATATTCTATTTGGTTTAATTCATTACTTTCAGTTTCTCAATATTTTAAATATTAAAATAAAATTGTTTAGAAAAATTGGCACAGTTTTTTCTGTTTAGTTTACAGTAAAATTGATTATTCAGTTTTTCTGTTTGGTTTACAGTAAAATAAGTTTAAAAATGATTATTCAGTTTCTTTTTGTTTTTGTTTTTGTTTTGGTTTTCATTGTCCATAGTAACTTAAGAAGATATTCTAAAGAGAGATACTTACTACCTTTTGGATTTATAGCAAGAATAGAAAATCTTGTACGTTTGATAGAACGACCGGCTTTAAATACTCGCACCCACGTGATTTAGGTTTAGACCACAAATTTTTTCATAGATATTATTTTTGATTTCAGATATTTTATCGATATACTTTCAGACTGAGAGTGATGTTTAATCTGCTGTTGTATCGGTCTTAATCCTTTGGCTCAGACGAAACTATGCATTTTTTACATGCTTGTGTTCGATGGTGGTCAATTATTTTCTCAATTCATCTAAGACTAACAATAATAATATTATTATATTATACAACTTTAGTACTTTAAGAAGCATCTGACTGGAGATAAGAGAAACACAATCGAATACTTTGTCTTTTATTTGGAACTTCAGAACTAATCATAATTATGTGCTTGATAAATTGTTCTGTACCAACTTCAAATCACTATTAGACCAGTATCAAAAGAATAGAAAATAAGTGGTTTTATATTGTATATTGAAAAGATAAAACAAAAAGAATTAGGGCAACTTCAAACGAGATATTTCATCTAATCTTTTTCCATTGAAAAATCATAAAATGAAAGAGATAGATAGATAGAAGAAAACTCATTTGTTTTTTCAATATACAGTAAAATCACTTGTTTTCAACTCTGTGAATGTGTAAATGATTTGATCTTTTTCACTAAATGATTTGATCTTTTAAAGTTGAAGTTTAGTTAAATCAACAAGCTATATTAATATTATATAAGTGAAAAGTTTTTTTAGAGTACTTTATGTTGGAGCTGCTCTTATTCTCCCTTTTAATCTTCTACCATTCAGCACCAGAGCAACTTCAAACGAGATATTTCATTTAGTTTTATCTCCTTTGAGAAGACATAAAAGAAAGAGAGATATAATTGTTTTGAAAGAAAAGTCTTTTGTTTTTTTTCTTTTCAATATACAGTTAAATCACTTGTTTTCTACTATGTGACTGTGTGAAGGATTTGATATTTTAAAGTCAAAATTTAAATTAAATCAATTAGCTATATTAGTATTATATAAGTGAGAAAAATTAAGTAATTTCTGTTAATCTTCTATAACTTAGAACTAGAAGTACTGTAACTACATTTGATTTGAAAGGACGTCATTGGGTTTATTTCAAATGGCTATTTCCTTATGTGCTACTATCGATCAATGCTATATGAATATGTTGAAAATCTATTGCATGTGACGAAAGAACATTAATATTTTATCTTCATGACTGCTAATTGATTGCAGTAAGGTTCCGCTCTTTCACCATATATTCTTCGACTCTTTCTTGTGTGGATGTTTTGACACGTTTGTTGGATTACCCTAATTGTTCTATATATATATATATATATAGATTTTTGTTTTGCATAGCCTAAGAATGATGTTGTTAAACACATTTTTTTTAAAAAAATGATGCTTTGTAATTGAACTTTCATTTATTAGACCTATACATTATACAAGAAGTAAAGAAAAAATAAAGAATCTGTAATCATTAACACTCCAACGAGAGTTATCATTATAACAAGTTGTTGGATACTTCAAAGCATAATCGTTGGAATGTTAAACCTTATAGGAATAGTTGGTTGTAACTAAAGTCTTTAATTGTGTTTTAAAAAACTAACTTCTTAATATAACTTGTAGTTTTTTTTTTTGTTTATATAGCTACTGAAATTTTTATATAGTTGGGATAGTAAACACAATTAAGTTTGTGTTTTTACCAAAAAAAAAAAGTTTGTGCCTATTCACAACAACAAAAAAAACTAGGAATTGCTAGTTAGTATGTTAATAGTTAGCAGGAAGCCAACACTTATGAAACTTAAATTGCTTCTTTAGCTATATTAGTTACTGTATTCTGTAATTTTTTTTGAAAGTTTAAAATATTTTTTTCAAAACACTTCTGTATTTTTACTTTCATCAAATTTATTATGATATCAAGATTCAAAATATCAGTATAAGTTTAACTACCAGATCACCATTACGTTGTTACATCTAGCACTCTCTCTTTCTCTGATGATCAAAGACGTTCAGAGTCTCCTAATTCATGTTTTTGTGTAAAATGATATAGGCATGAACAGCAGTATAATGCTTGTAAATCAACATTTAATGTATCAAGCCTATACATTATACACAAAATAAAGAAATTACAATCTTAACTCGAACTAGAATAGTTTATATGATACGTTGAGAACAAGCTACTATAAGACTAGGTATATTTGTGATGTATCAAGAAAAAAAAAACATATAGAGGATATTCAAATATCAATAAAAATAAAATCATGGAGATTGTTGACAAAAAAAAAAACAAAGAGGGAGCACTTAAAATATCAAGGAAAAAAACAAAAAGAGAGCACTAAAAATATCTTCTTTGCAAATCGTTTGTGTCCATTATTTTCTAGATGGTTGACAAAAAATGCCCATCTTTAATTTATTCATGGAAGTTAATAGTTACATACCGGTTGTCCTACACAGCACAAACACAGCCACACACTCACACAAAGTTTAAAAAAAAAAATTATACGTAATAACGAGTGAAGAAGAGTCAAAAGTCATTCCATAGGGGTCAATAAGACACGTGTAAGAATACTAGTGAATAAAAAACAGCGCATACACAAACCGTGGGATCGCTTAGCTGTGTCATGTCCACTTGTCACTCCAGGAACCAGTAAGTTCGTGTTCCAGAGGCCATTATAAACACCAAACTCTCACTCCCAAACTTTTTATCGAACTACAAACTTTAGAATCCACCTGAGAGAGAGAGATAAACTAAACATTTTATCAAACCAAACGGAACATATCTCTTTGTAGTTACTTACTATACTTAAACCTTATCCTGTTTTGTTTTTTTTCATAAAGAGTTTTCAAAAAATGACTTCATTCTCTGCCTTCTCTGAAATGTTGGACTCCGAGTACGAGTCTCCGGTTACATTAGCCGGGGAGTATTGTCCGACACTGGCGGCGAGCTGTCCGAAGAAACCAGCAGGTCGGAAGAAGTTTCGTGAGACACGTCACCCAGTTTACAGAGGAGTTCGTCTGAGAAACTCAGGTAAGTGGGTGTGTGAAGTGAGGGAGCCAAACAAGAAATCTAGGATTTGGCTCGGTACTTTCCTAACCGCCGAGATCGCAGCTCGTGCTCACGACGTCGCCGCCATAGCCCTCCGTGGCAAATCAGCATGTCTCAACTTCGCTGACTCGGCTTGGCGGTTCCGTATCCCGGATACAACATGCCCCAAGGATATACAGAAGGCGGCTGCTGAAGCCGCGTTGGCGTTTCAGGCTGAGATCAATGATACGACGACGGAGCATGGCTTGGACGTGGAGGAGACGATCGTGGAGGCTATTTTTACGGAGGAAAGCAGCGAAGGGTTTTATATGGACGAGGAGGAGTCCATGTTCGGGATGCCGACCTTGTTGGCTAGTATGGCGGAAGGGTTGCTTTTGCCTCCACCGTCCGTACAATTCGGACATAACTATGACTTTGACGGAGATGCTGACGTGTCCCTTTGGAGTTATTAGTACAAAGATTTTTTATTTCCATTTTTTCGTATTATACTTTTTTTGGATTTTCCGATTCTACCTTTTTATGGGAATCTTTTTTTTTTTTTTTTGGTAATGTGGAAGCGAGTGTAAATGTTTGAATAATTGTATTATCAAATGCTAGTATTTTTGTGTGCAGCATAATCATCTTATTGGCTCTCCTATGCAAGAAAGTTTCAGTTTGAAGATTTTGAACCAACAAAAGAAAAATGACAAACAAGTTTCTGAGACACCCAAAAGTAATAAGAATTCATAATGTTCCATAGTTGGTAAATATTTAATGTCAAAAGTCCAGGCAATTCGGTAAATATGAAAAGTTTATAAATCTTTTGTCAATACCAAGTCATGAGTATTACTGTATGTAGAAGCTACATGGAACACTTCGGTTATTACTTTTTAGCAAAAGTTATGAGGTATCTAATGAGTAGTCAATGTCATGTGCATTATTATGGATAGCAGAAAATATAGGGATACCTCCTGGTAATCTAGCAAATATCAAAAGTTAGGTACGCTGAAAAATATCAATACTTTCGGGTTGTTTTGTGTGTGTGTGAATATAACTAAGTTGTATATGCACTATATAAACAAGTTTCAAAACTTTTTGTAAATAGCAAAGGTATTAGGCAGTCAAATAAAAAAATTACTTAGATAATCGAAAAAGTGTCGGATGCTTCGTAAAATAGAAAAAAATCCTGAGGCCCTTTGGTAAATAATACAAATTTTGGGTACATTTTCAAATAGCAGAAGATACTATATTTGATTATTTTTTTTTCGGGTAGCAAAATATCTCTGAGCACTTCCGTGAGTGGTAAACGTCTTGATGACAGCTAAAGACTATAGTCGATGCATGCTACTACTTATATCGTTCGATTTAGAAAACATGAACCCGATGAACAAAACGTGGGTTCACACATCACATCAAATACATAACCCAAACCTTTCTTCGAAGGAAAATAAAAACTCTAGACATCGTCATGAACCAACTACTCATGTATTTGTTAAGCCTTCAGATTCGACGACAAGAATCTGAAAGTGAGAGAATTTTATAATTAAGAAATTTTCTGATAGTCCACCTTGTTGGCTACTCATGTTCATCGGCATTGCTAAATCAGTTTTAGTTATACAATGTAAAACTATGAAATAATTGATGCTAAATAGTAAATATATTCTCAACGCTAACAGATCATACGAACAAAAATCATAAATACACCCAGAAATTTAAAATAAAAAGCCAAAAGAAAATTATTGAAAAGTTTCTGAGACACCTAAAAATAATAAAAGTTCAAAAGTCATGGGTATTATTATGCACAACAGAAATATAGGGAACATTTATGAACAGAGAAAGACTTAGGGCATCTCCATTTTTGTTTTTTTTGTTCCTACTCCATTTTTCACTTCATTTTTGGAGTAAAATATGGAGTGAGAATGAAGATGGTTTTAGAGCAGAACTTCCCGATAGTATCAAAACTTCTGAATTTTTCTTGTGAAAGTAAAAGTAAAAGCACTATATATAAATAGTTTTAGCTGCTTTTTGTAACTAACAAAAGAACTAGCTAGGAACTTAAATAAATAAAAAGTTCAAATACTTATGCAAATAGCAGAATACGCTCTGATGTACTTTGGTAACAGAAAAAGATTCGGGTACTTCAGAACACAGCAAATCTCTGAGACCCTTTGGTAAAATAATAGAAAATTCGGGTATATTTTCAAATATCAAAAGTTGCAGATATTTTGTTTTTGAATAGCAAAAGATCTCTCTGCATTTCCGTGAGTGGTAAAAGTTTTAAGACAACTGAAGACTAATGTTGTTAGTATTACTTTAGATCTTTTAATGCTAACCAGATAAACAAAACGTGGGGATCACATATCACATCAAATCAATAACCCAAACCTTTTCTTTGGAGTAATTTTACAAAACAAGTTAGTAGGAAAATAAAAAGTTCATATATCATGAAATCAATTGCTCAGATATTTGTTAAGATTCTATGAGAACTACTTTCTCCTAATTAAGAAAACAAAATAAATAAATTAGATTAGTGATAGAATTCTATTAGTGTGACAAGCTTTATGTACTTATACATGAGAGATCAGTAGTTCAGTACAAATGCAATTGTACACATTTGATCATGTTTTGAATAAAAAATCAGCTTTATTACTCCTTTGTATATAGAGTAAATGTTATTTTGCCTTTACATGTTCTGACTTTCATATCCACTCTTGAATATTTCTTCTTGCACTCTGTTGGCAGGAGAAGATCCACCAGTCTTTAATTTTTAGCTCCTTGGTACCTCCGTTTGAGCAAGACTTATTTCTTTTGATCTTTACCAGATGCTTTTGTTGCATCCAAATCTTCATATTATTTTGGAGCCGTGCTTCTCGCCGGGAAGTTGCACTCCTCAAAACATTTATATCGACAATGAGTCCCACCCAACAATGACTACTCATGAAATATACTCCTATATGCGAAAAGTTTGAGATGATCCTCACACCTTTATATTGACACTCTTAGGACGAGTGTCAACGCGGATGACATTAAAAAATTATTTGTCATACGAATGAAGTTTCCCAAAGTAGAGTATAAAACCGAAACAACTTTTTTTAGCAAACCGCAAATTTAATAGAAACCCAAACGGTTATTCCAAAACAAGAAAGATGGGCCCTACGTGATCCCTACCACTGGTCCCCTACGTGGTTCCATTGTCAAGTGCTCAAGTTCCGTACAATATAACATGCGTCACGTCACTTTCAAGTTTCAAGCTTTACTTTCTTCGAAAATTTTCATATTATTAGGTTAATTCTTAAGTTTTTGTCACAAAAATAATTTTTAAAAAATAACTAAAATAATTTTTTTTTATTTTAAAAAATTTAATATTTTATTTTTATTTTTAAAAATTTGAAACCCCAACACCAAAACCTTATCCTTTAGCTCTAAATCATAAGTTCATAATAGTTAATCTTAGGGATATAAATGTATATTTACCTCTTTAATGAAACATTTTAATCATTTTTCTTCTGTATTATTTTTGTGATAAAAACTTTGTAAAGACTATCCTATCCTATGATATTTCTTTGTTATTTATGTACTTTTATTCACATCACCAGTACTTTTCCCCCTTCTATTTGTGTCGTCTTATTTATCTCCGAAGCTGTCAATAGTAACGTGAGAGAGCTGAGACCTGAGACTGACTAGCAACGAGAGAGGCGTTTCTTTTTTTGTCAGCGAATATATGTTAGGAAGATACTCTACTTAGATATTATTTTGGGGGTTGATAGTGAAAATAATAATCATGTGGATTGAATTCTTTAAATCCTCCCGGCCCGACAATCAAAATTCCACACTCAACCCTTAAACTTTTACTATTACTAAACTCTACATTTTTTTTTTAAGTTTAACAAAATCCATTTCATTTTGAATCAGATCAACAGCTTCAATAAAATCTGTTTAATTCTAGTTCTCTCCATTGTCACAATCTTTTCTTCTCCAGTGTCAAGAGTTGTTTTTGTTATACCATATGTAAGACTGTTAGTAGCACTGTTGAAATGTTAATATATTTTTTATTCATACAAGTGTTATTTTAAGAGTTGTCTATAAATGTTTTTCAAAGAATTTTTGGAAACTGAAACATTACCAGTGGTTTCAAGAAGATAACTAGCTAGTGCATTAAGGGGTATAGAAAAGACGCTGCACGGTGAATTGAGCAGAATTAACATGAGAATAATATTATTAAACAATGAGTAAGGGTAATAAAATAACAAGCCCGTCTAGCTCAGTTGGTAGAGCGCAAGGCTCTTAACCTTGTGGTCGTGGGTTCGAGCCCCACGGTGGGCGTTAACTTTTTATACTTTCTACGACTTAATAATGGGCTTACTCCCTTTTCTCAATCCTGACTGTTTCTTCAGAAAAAAATTGTTAAAAAGGGCCCAAATTTTATAAATTTTTAATTGTAGAGGTATATTACTGGATTTTTTTTTGTTGCACTGGGCAATTACAAAGTTTGAGCCGGGCCTGGTTTAAAGAGCACCTGACGTAGTAGTATCACAAGATGAAAAAGCTAACACAGTACGGGTTCAATTTTTTTGAATATTCTATACATTTTTTTTTTTTTNCAAACTTAAAACAAACTTAAAAACAAATTACATGGGTCTTCTTTCTTCATTCTTGTCCAGTGTTCTTGCCACATCTCAAGTGTTTCAGCTATCCTAATGTAGTAAAATAGCTTAGTAAGATAAGAAGATAAACAAAATGAAGGCAAATGACTAGTTACTAATTAACTACAACTTACACATCTATGCAGCAAACACGTCAAACGGAGGCAAGCTATCATTTTGATCACCATAATCAACCACTTCAGTTTCTGTCCAAAAACATAAAAATATATGCTAAGTATGTTAGTTTCAGTCAAAACCAGAGTAAATAAATGGAGAAAACTTACCATTGTCATATGGTTCAAAGTCGCGGACAAAATCGATAGCATCATCACCATTTCGTTTTCCGGAATCCATGTTAGTACCTGTGAACAAAATCGAAAAGAGTGAGACAGAATCATAAAGAAACATATACATGGATATAGACCGAGAGACAGAGATGTATATCTACAGAGATATAGACCGAGAAAGAAAGATATAAAGACCGAGAGACAGAGACAAAGACATAGAGTTGAAAGAGATAGAGATCGACAATACCTTGCTCTTTAGCGAGAGAGAGAGACAGAGGGTCGAGAAGACAGCAACAAGGTCGACTCTAGAGACACAAAGAGTGATTGAGAACTGAGAAGTCAAGACTCAAAGAGAATCGACGATTTAGGGTTCGGCACGATTTAGGGTTCGGCAGCTTCGACTGAGAAATGAGAAGAAGCCATTAGGGCTTTCTAATTTGCATTTAGTCCTCTGAAAAAGAAAAAAACAACACACAGTTACAATCTAAAACCAAAAAATGACACACACTTACTATCTAAAACACAAAAACTACACAAAACGATATACACAAAACAACATGTTTTCTCACATGTGCGGGTGCCCGCTAACCCGAAGCCCAAATTTTTAGAACCCGCGCCCGCCCCGCTATCTATTAGCCCAATCCGCCTGACCCGCAAAGTTTGGAATTGTAATTTTTTTGGGCCCGCACCCGCCCCGCAGCGGGCCTAATGGGCCGGTCCCCGCGGGCTTTGAGTCAAATTCCCAGCGCTAGGCTTACTCCCTTTTCTCAATCCTGACTGTTTCTTCAGAAAAAAATTGTTAAAAAGGGCCCAAATTTTATAAATTTTTAATTGTAGAGGTATATTACTGGATTTTTTTTTGTTGCACTGGGCAATTACAAAGTTTGAGCCGGGCCTGGTTTAAAGAGCACCTGACGTAGTAGTATCACAAGATGAAAAAGCTAACACAGTACGGGTTCAATTTTTTTGAATATTCTATACATTTTTTTTTTTTTATAAAAGTATGCTCTCTAATGTATCATCAGCAGTTGAATAAACAATTCAATTTAATGAACAATGAACATTGGTTCTCTTAAAAAACAGTAAAAAGGAGTTTTGTTGTTGAAATATAGTTCTCTTTGTACATTTTTAGATTTACTTTTACTGGACATGCAGTAATCTTGGAAAAAAAAAAACTATGTGCGTTTCTCACTCAGAAGCTTCAAAATTACTTATTCCTTTTTTTCTTTTGCCTCTGTCAACGTGGGATAACGAAGTAGCATCCGCGCTACATTAGAAAAAACCTTCTCTTTTTTAATCTGAGAGTTATTGCATCATATGAGCAAAAAATCAACTAGTTGACTTAGGGTTTGTGCCTCTTGCATAAAGAGTACTAAGGAGAGTTTGACGTAAGGGAGACTAAAGATCATCGAGGGATCTAGTTTACGGCTCTTTCATCCTTTTCTCTTTTCACCAATCTTATTGTTCTTTCCACTTATACATTTGATTTCTTTTCTTGTATAAAAAATATTCATTTGTTCATATCACAGATTTTCTTATTGGTTCGCTTGTTTAATTAGTTCTCCACAGATTTCCGTTCTTTAAAGCGAATCTTGTCAAATTTAGGAAAAGGGTTTTTGTGAGGTTTCTTGATTTTGTCAGCTGATCTTCTCTTTAGATCCCCTTCCTATTCTCAAGAACTCATTCTTGAATTCAGATCCAAGTGAGTCCATCTTCTTTCTGAAAGAAACTTATTCTTCACTTTCTAAAAAAAATCGTTCATTAGATTTAGGGTTTTCTTATGGATAAATTAATCTTGGCAGGAAGATTGATGGTGAGAGGAAAGATCGAGATCAAAAGGATCGAGAACCTGACGAGCAGACAAGTCACGTTCTCCAAGCGTAGGAAAGGTCTTTTGAAGAAGGCCCACGAGCTTTCAGTTCTATGTGATGCTCAAGTAGCCACCATTGTCTTTTCTCAGAAAGGAAGATTATATGATTTCTTTAGCTCCGAGTAAGTATCTATCTATCCTTTATTCAACTATTAATCCAATAATCATCGTTTATAATGTTTAGCTCTTGCCTACTTCGGTGTATATTGTGTGTTTCTATAGTCACTAATGGTATTAGATCTCTCTATCTTCTAGAAAATCCTAGTGCTTTGATTTTCTTTAGTCATAAGTACTTCTTTTTGAAGTACCATGGAATCTTGTTTAATGAATTAACACCTAATCAAATTTATTGATTATATATTAAATCTGTATGTTACCTTACATCAAGTTCTTAATTCTTCAAGCACGAGCAAGTGATTTAGGGTCTTCCCAAAAAGGCGTTCTTGAATTTTGAACCTAGTATACCTTGGAACTCCTGCTGAAACCACTTGACACGTTCTTGTAATTATAAAAGAATCTCAGTGATATATAAACTGGTCATGCCATAGAAAGATATATACATTAAAAGTACAATTCTGCCGTTTTAAGAATAGGAAACGACTATGTATGAGACAATATCATGTGGCTTTGTGCCATAGTCTCAAACTTCAGTCCTATAGGTAAATGAATTTCTTTTAGAGGCAAATCCAAACTAACTGAAAGATCTCTTAAGTTGTGATATGATCCCCCCAATGACCTAGTGTGCAATAATGATTATCAAACCAGAACATTGATCATTAATTATGCCAAACCATATAGTATATTATTGTCGCATTTTGGTTAACTTGTACTACTACTAATGATCTTCGTCCCCTCTATTAGCAATTGCCAATAACTACATTTAAGTTAGCTTAGATAAGCAACCGAAAAAAAAAAATGTAATAACAATGTTCGTTTCATTTTTAGTTTCGAGTTTACTAATTTATTTTACCATTTAAAGGAAAAGGAAAATGTTAGTACAAATATGTCTCCAAAAGGTGTATTTAATTTACTAGGACAGATGACTTGGGGCATGAGGAACATTCAGATTAAAATATATGTCTCCAGAAACATGAAATTTGCATGTGTGAATTCTCTTGTTGATCATGATAATGTTTTCGGGATTAGTTATATATGCTAATAAATAATAGCGAAGAGGTTCTTTGTAAAATCTATACAGCCTACAGAAGATGATGGAGAGATATGAGGTACATAGGAGAGAGTATTTTGGAGCAGAGAGACAACAAAAACAGCAATTTGTGCAGGAGCTCAAGAACGAAATGGCGAAAACGTTAGACCAGATTGAACTTCTTCAACTTCATTGTCGGTAAGTTTCTGATCTTTAAATATATAATGTATACATATATGTATTCTTGATATGCAATATATGATTGTATACACACTCCGGTAACAACATCTTAAGGAAACTGATGGGGCAAGATTTGGATTCGTGTTCAGTGGAGGAACTCAAGGAGATAACCTTCAAACTTGAGAAAAGCCTTACAATTGTAAGATCAAGAAAGGTATGATTCTCAGGATTACAATTGTTATTTATGTTGTCATAATGTGTTGAACAAAAATGTGAGACGTAGAAATTGAAACCATGAGCTTATTCCGGATTCTATGATTTTAGCAGGCTAAGTTAAATGGAGATACGATAGAGAAACTAAAAGCAGAGGTAAACAATATGATTACTAATTAGTTTAATTTTATCGTAATTAACTAGCTCTTGTCTTCATTGTATTCAGACATGTTATTTCTAATTCTCCTTGTGAATAATATGGTCACTTTACTCCATTAGATTTCAGGAGATAAAGAAGTCTTGAACGAGACAAGTAGTCTACGACAAATGGTACACACAAACATATACATAATCCAAGGATGTGCATTACTTCATTAATGCACAATATATAAACTTTAAATTCGGACCTTAATAGACTTTTCCTTTCTTAAATATTGAATTTCTTCTTCAATGGAATTTAGGAATATATGTTATCATTTCAGTTTGAAGAACCGACCTTGTGGATGCACTCGAGGAGTCTAGAGAGTGAGAAGAGTGGACCATCATGTGGTTATGGAAACATGAACATATCGGATGTCAAAACTGAGTTGTCCATCGGATTGCCTGAAAGTCGTGAGTGAGAGTGAGAAGAGTGCACCTTTCAAAAGTCTAGTGTAATGATCTATTCGTGTCTTAATCAACTTGTTCTTGTTTTCATATTATCCGGACATGTATATTTCAAGTTCTGGATGTTGAGTCGATTCTGTATGTATAAGAATTCTCTCTGTTTCATGTTTCAAACCTGCATTGTCTGTATCAAAGCATGAAGGGACTTCACATGAAACTAGTGATAGTTAACTTAAAATGAATGGTTTCTCTTTTACGTAAAACTTTTACCACTGTACTAGAAAGTGTACATACAAATTATCACATACCTTATTGTTTTCTTCTGCTTGTTATTGGAGACCACAACAGAGCTCAACTTGTCTCTATGACTATATGTTGATTGGTGTATATTCATTCCATGGTATCTATGAGACCAAGTGAATATTGAACTGCATTATGTACGGACGAGCTCTAGTTGGATCTTTTGACGGACCAGTTTCCATGAAAGAAACCATCTTCTAGTAGCATTTTAGAGACCACTCCATGTGGTACAAGTAAGTCATCCATTATAACATATAACTCCACACACACATTCATTTCCACTGTCTTTTTCTTCCGCAATTCTACAGAGTGAATATGAGAAAACAACCTAAAAATCTTCTATTTCAAAGTTACATTAATCTTTTTTTCTTGATTTCATGAGGCATTAGTAATCTAGTTTCTGTGCAAGACTTTTTGCTGCATTCTTAGTAACCACACACCTTTCCAACATATAAACCATGAAAAATTGCAGTTTCACCTCTGTGTGAATTAGTAGTATCACACCTATTTCCAATATTTTTAAACTTCGTTAGGCGACTTTAACCATAAAAAAATAGGCTACATTCAAGTTCATCACAAAACCTTGCTATTATCACCGTCGTAGTAACCTTCTTATCCTCTCAAACCAATTATTTTACTGAGTTTGCAAGAGGAGAATGTCCAAACAAAAAAGCTGCAACATCTCGTCTAACACACTTCACCAAAAGCGTTTTGCTATCGATATGAAAAAAATAATCTCTAAAACGAAAAAGGGAGGCAATGTCAAATGCTCCAAAGTTGTAAAACGAAGTTGTTAAGACAAGTGATAGAACTTTTGTTTGTTATCTACAATCTAAACATATGCTCGAATTTTATGACTCGTTAATTCACATGTATATCAAATTTTGTTATATTTTAGTTCACAAACACCTAATTATGGAATGAGTGGGAATCCTAAGATGAGAGAATTGAAATTTCTAGGTCCTCTATTAAGCCAAAATCCACTACGAAATTGTTTCGCACTTTATAATCATTGATTGTACTTCTTTATATGTATATAAAGATTTTTTCCTTTCCTTTATTTCCAAGTAACAGTTTAAGAGTTGCATGATTAAGTTGACTTGAGGGATTGCACATGTGGTGCTATAGAACTTTTAGCATCTTAGTGTCATTATATCTTCGATTTAGAATACCGTTTATATTATAAATTCTTTTCAATCTGTGCAATAGTCCACCGGTGAAAAGACCAAAGCTAACCAAAACAGAAAAGATTGTTTGAGCACCTCCGAAGTCTCAAAATTTCAATTGGCCAAAAAATATAATATGAATATGTGGTTTTTCCAACTCTCAACCCATCTATTTAAATATATATTTTTTGTCAATTGGAATATGTGAAAAACAAACTTCCTATGGAAGTGCTTTTATTTGGTCAAGGTTGTGACGGATCGAATCCCATCTAATGCGTTTGCATGTTAACAGGCAAGGAAAAAATCTTTGCACAGACTTCATATTAAAATATTACCATATTGAGACGCTAATCTAGATAGATTAAGTATGAGATCAGTTGCTATAAATGAGATATTACCATATTCATACTTTCTCAGCTCTCGCTTGTCCTTTTCATCAAATAATATTTTTATGGCATAAACCCATACTTAAACAGCGTGGACATCCTTTCAGCCTCATTAATTGGGGATGGAGTAATGTCCTTTTCTAAGAAAAATCAAGAAAAGAAAGCAGATCTATTTGAGATCATATATGACCCCCAGTTTCTAGTGTGGTTAGGTAAGAGATCAATCTTTCTTTTTCCACCTAATAATGCCAGGGACAAGAAATGAAAAGTATGAGCAAGTAAATTATAGTGGATCAATAAGAGATTTTAATTGGAACTACTATTTGCGACAAAAACACATGTCTAATCGTGTCCTTTATAGTTCAGGCATTGTTGGGTCCTTCAGTATCCTACTCATCTCTTTTCTCTCTCTATCTCCCATAGCAATTAAGGAGATAACACTTAAACACACACACACATTTGGTCGTCCCCACCTTTGTAGCAGCCCTTCTTAGTTGTTACTTGTTAGGGCATCATTAATACAAGTCTTTTACGGAAAGTCTTTTAGCGAATATAAGACACATCTCTTAGCTTTTAACTAAAAAAACTAAGAAACGTCTCTTATATCTCTTATATTCGCTAATAGACCCTCTTTAAAAAAAATGCATTAATCATGGTCTTAGTACTTCTTTGTCCCCCGGTTTGGCTCAAATGTATTAAAAACTATATGGTATAAGATGGCTCTAGGAATGGACCCCTAGCATTTGCACCTTGAGCCAACCATGCTCTCTCTTCTCTCTAATTCATCAGTTTCTTCGCTTGCAAACCCATGACCGGGCTCCTTCGCTTAGCCATGACGATCCAAACTCAGATAATTAAACTAGAGTTCCCTGTAATCAAAGCATGAATTTACTATGTCTAGAAGCTAAAAAGGAAATGAGTCCTTATTTATCTTAACCTACTTTTGCTTGTCTCTCTTTGGCTATATCCGCATTTTTTCTTTTAAGTCATTAAGTCACTTTAAGCCAATTGTCACGTGTGATAATAGTAGGAAATATTGTGGGAAATGACAAAGAGATTGTCGTGTCTTAAGAAAGAGGACAAGCTTTAGGGAAGAGCTTTAACTCGTTAAACTGTAGGGTCAATTTAGGTGGATGGCAATTATACAAAACCAAATTAAGTAAATGACATCATAACAAAACAAATTTTTAAACACAAAATACTCCTTAATATATAAGCCTCTAACATATATATATATATATATATATATATATATATATATATATATATATATATATATATATATATATATATATATATATATATATATATATTGCAGTGGAAAATCATGTCTTATAACCATTAAGTATGTAGAATCCTCTAAGTTCATCCAGGAAAGAAAGAAAAAAAGCACTGTTGCTATTAATTTACATAATTTGCATCAGGTTCAAGTAATTTAAAAGTAGACACTCAAATGGAAGTTTTTTGTTTGGTTCGTGCAAGGAATGTAAAGTAAATGTTGGCCTCATGATTCTATGAAACTTTATTATCTTTGAGTCCCCTTTTTATTACTTTCCCATCGTTTCTTTTACCCATTGCTTTTCAATTTTCATATTTATATAAGTTGTCACGACTTGTAAAAAGGAAAGTTGGGTTCTAATTATAGAAGATGCATGGCCAATATCCACCACTAAAGATAGAAACAGTGATTTAACATGTAGCGAATAGCTTTTGCACTACATTCTACAGCCAAGCAGACGCAAAATAACAATGTGGAACAAACACTTCCCATATAAAGCCAAAGAACCTTGGTCAGCTCTTTTGTCCACTGGGTTGTTTTTATAAGTATTATCTTAGTTATATCACCACTCCAGTTCCCCATATACAGACTACACAATCTTGTATTTGTCTGAACAAGACTAGGGGGTCTTTGATCAAAAAAAAAGACTAGGAGGTCTGAATTATAATCAAGTCACTTTGATCTACCATGAGTTACACAACTTAAACTTATATTCAAGAAATCCGTTTAGCTTTATAAGCCGTTTCATATGAATGTACAAAAATTGAAGATATATGATTGTTATTTTTCACACAAATATTATTAATCTAAAATTATTCTAACTAATAAAAGAAACCAGAAGTTCCATTCGGCATGGTTGGTTCGGTTCGACATGTCCGATTCAAAACCATGCCTAAAATCCAGTATCCACGACGTTCATCGATGAATAGTCTTTACAAAATAAGTCACATTCAAAGTTGGAACCGTTAGTATTTATTTTTGTGATAATTTTATACAAAGAGATTTGAGATAGAGCCGTTTATCTATCATGAATATTTATACCAGTATAGTTAGACCATCTACAATCCATTTTGCTATTTTAATCTTTGAAACAGAGAAATTCTATAATATAAATAGAATTTACTTCAATGTATTTTTAAAAAAATAACAATTTCTAATTAAAAAATAAAAAAATCTCATCTATTTCTTTATTTATAGAGAAAATAGTAATTCTATTTTATAACAAAAGAAAGGTTGGTTAGATCAAATTTAACTTTAAATACTATTACACAAGTAAATATAAAAATGTGTTAAAGATGCTCTTAGAACTGTATGTTACTTGTGGAGTTCTTTATTAAACCATCATTGTATTTTCAAGTGCTGCAAAAATAGATTCACTCAGTAAAAAAATAAATAATGTTCGAGTCCATAAAAAATTAAGATGATAAAATTTAAATAAATTTTAAACTTTATTTTAAAATATCACATGAACTGTATGTTACTTATGGAGTTCTCTATTAAATCGTAATCGTTGTTGCGGTGTTCTAAAAACGACTGCGTAAACGTTTAAGTTCTTAATAATCATAATATTTATTTTATATATTGCTTAAAATTAAAATATAATAATAATAATAATAATATTTTATTATATAATTATAATAAGTAAAATTTTGTAAAAATAAATAATATGAATATTATTATTTTTAATCATGATATTTAACTTCTTATATTATATATATTATATTTGATAACTTTCTAAATTGATTAATTAATAACATATGTGTCCGATTAATTGTTTAATTATAAATCGGTAAAAGCTTAACGTTTTTTTTTAACATTGTTGTTACAAAATTAAATTCGCTCACTAAAAATAAATAATGTTCGATAAAATTAAAATGATAACAAATAAATAAATTTTAAGCTTAAGTTTAAAAATATCACATTCTAGCCGAAGTCTTTACTTCCAAATAAACTTACTATTACTTATAAAACAAAAATTAAAGCAGTGAGCAACACTATACGACTTAAATGGTTGCTTATATAAAGACTCCAAGGACCCTTGGGATCCCGTATCGCCTAGCAAGACTCACTTACTCATCAACAAAAGGTTATCAGATATGGCGGTGAGCTGCGTAACAACATCTCCACAGAAAGAACACACACCAAAACTAGACCTTGGTAATATTCAGAAACCACTAATCTTCAACCCTTCAATGCTTAACCTCCAAGCCACTATCCCAAACCAATTCATTTGGCCTCACGATGAGAAACCTTGCACCGAAGCTCCCGAGCTTGACGTTCCCCTCATCGATCTCCAAGACTTACTCTCTGCTTCCTCTTCTCCTTCCTCCACTTTAGAAGCTTCCAGGCTCATCTCCGAGGCATGTAGCAAACACGGTTTCTTCCTTGTGGTCAATCACGGTATCAGCGAAGAGCTTATATCAGATGCTCATGAACACATGGCTCGCTTCTTTGACATGCCTCCCTCCGAGAAACAGAGGGTTCAGAGAAAACCCGGCGAGAGTTGTGGCTACGCAAGCAGTTTCACCGGCCGCTTCTCCACCAAGCTTCCATGGAAGGAAACCCTTTCTTTCCGGTTTTGCAACGACAAGAACAGCCCAAACACTGTTCAAGATTACTTCTGCGATGCATTGGGACATGAGTTTGAGCCATTTGGGTAAAAGTTAAAACATAGTAATAAACTATAAAATAGAGAAAACAAAAACATCAAACCTTTAACATGTCTCTTCTCCTTTCCTCCTCTGCTTTCTGTCCTTTAAAAGAAAAATTAAAAAAAAAAACAGAACAAGAACCGGTTTATTCTATACCGAACCGTTAACAACCACTGTACCGTGACATTAGAAGACTTATGTTATTATTTGGTTTGTTACTGCAGGAAGGTGTATCAAGAGTACTGTGAGGCAATGAGTTCCTTGTCACTGAAGATCATGGAGCTTCTGGGGCTAAGTTTAGGCGTACCCCGAGACTACTTTAGAGAGTTTTTCGAAGAAAATGATTCGATTATGAGACTTAATTACTACCCTCCATGTCAAAAACCAGATCTTACATTAGGAACAGGACCTCATTGTGATCCAACTTCTCTCACCATCCTTCACCAAGACCATGTTAATGGTCTTCAAGTCTTTGTCGAAAATCAATGGCGTTCCATTAGTCCCAACCCCAAGGCCTTTGTGGTCAATATAGGCGACACTTTCATGGTAACCATCTAAAGAAATGAAAACTCTACTTCTTGGTTAGATATACACTAACATTGGCTAGGTTTCGGTATATACTAAACCTTGTTTTGTAGGCTCTATCAAACAATAGATACAAGAGCTGCTTGCACCGGGCGGTGGTGAACAGCCAGAGCGAGAGGAAATCACTTGCGTTCTTCTTGTGTCCGAAGAAAGACAGAGTAGTGAAGCCACCAAGAGAGCTTTTGGACAGCATAATACCAAGGAGATACCCTGACTTCACTTGGTCTATGTTGCTTGAGTTCACCCAGAAACACTATAGAGCAGACATGAACACTCTCCAGGCCTTCTCAGATTGGCTCACCAGCAAGCCCATCTAATAAAAATAAAACCATTTATGTCTTTGTCTTTTTAGTTACTATGTTTTTTATTAATCATGTATATGGTAAGAGATCAATAACACCGGACCTGAAACGGATCGGATATCTGGGGTATTTTAAGATATCCGGAACCGGATCTTTATCCGCCGGATCTATTATTTTACTATCTTTATCCGGATTCGGAGTTCTCGGATATCCGGCTGTTGAATATCCTCCTAAAAATTGTAATATCCAGCGGATATCTGAATTTGGATCATTAAAATAAATAAAACTAATATTAAAATATATATAAATATAAACAATATTTTGAAAATAAAAATAATATAGTGTTTTAGTTAATTCTAAGTATATTATTACAAAACCTATACTTATATAATATTATAAAAATAAAAATATAACAAATAAAAATAATTTATATATATATATTACTATTTTGGAAGAATTATTAATAAAAATTACAAATCCGGATTCGGTTTTAACGGATCCAACATTTTACTATTCGGATCCGGATTTGGCCCCTTCGGATATCCAGATTTTCGGAGCGGATCCGGATCGAATCTCGGATCGAATCCGAATCTCGAATAAAAGTCCAAGGCCTAAATTACACGCTTAATTAGCATTTCATTTATTTTATTGATTACATACGACTACTAGACAAATCAAGAAGATATAAGATCAACCTATCAAGATTATAACGGGGATATATATAGGGAGATAGGAGCATCCCCGTTATAATTCTCCCAATTGTTTTCTATACAGTGAGAAAACTCCAGTATTTAAAAACATATGTAAATTTGTTTTGAGGTTGGATTTCTAAGAAATAAAAACTATACACCGATGTCACATGGTGTTTATTTAGGCTCGCTGCTAAACAGAACAATTGGGACCAGCTTTTACATGTGATTATCGTTAGCAATTTAACAATCTTGGATCGATCCACGTATTATTAGCCTTTTAGTTCATAGACAATCTGAAGGAAAAAAAAAATTCAAAACAACGCGAAAAAGAGATTACGTTATCGAGAGCCATAACCATGAGGCAAAGGAAATCTAGATTTTAATTTCAATCTTTCCAACATTGGTCTTTTAAAACATTGTTGAGCATATAACTAAGGAAAGTAACTTTCGCATGAATGCAAATCAGGTCCATCAGACGGGTTACTTTAGAAACATAATACATGTTTTTGTACATTTTACAATATCATGTCAGGTTAACCTGCATAAACTCTATAAATTAAAGAGAACGTGACGCTGCTCAAGAGAAGTTTCTCCATAAACAAAAATTGAGAAGAACAAAACTAAAGGCAAAAGTAGACAAAATCAAATTAAAAAAAGTGGAAAGAAGCAAAAAGACAATGCTATTTCAATGATTCAAAGTAGAGAGGATCCACTCTGTCTACTCAAATCCATTCACTTAATGGACTAGCTTTCTTATGCTTTGTCTTCTTCTCCAACTCACCCCATTCTTTTAAGAGAAACAAAACAAAAATCTTGTATACATAAAATGTTTGATTGAAATGGACGCATGATCCTGATTGGATTCTTGTGGCATAAATTTCAGTGTCTCGAATATCATGAATCTTGTATTATATAATGTGTATGCTAATATTTTTTTCTGAACAAAGGCTCTGTGTATGCTAATAGTTGGTTAGGATTAAATAATACTAACAGTTTGTTAAATGGCGAAAGAAACTCTTGTATATCAGAGCTAAAGTGTAAGCTACTGTAAGTATAATTAGAAAATTGTATTTACACAAGAACTTGTGAAGAAAACTATACATGTAATTCACATGAACAAACACAAAGATATGTATATTTATGACGACTAATCTTCAAGAATGATGGACTGGGAAGGTGTAAGATCGTTTCTAAATGATAATCACCTATGCACGAGGAATGATACACGACTTGTAAGTGGACTCACACAAATGAATTACCCGCCGTTTTGGGTAGACTTATCTCTAATACATGGGCTTTTAGTAATATGAGAGTCCATTTATGTTTTATAAGGCTGGTGGCCCAACTGTCCCTTTTAAATCTGAATCTATCCGTTATCTAGCTGCTAATTTGGATTTATTCTCTCATGCTATATCGTGGAACTATTTTGAAACACTAGTAAAACAACCCCCTTTTTTTTTTGCCGAAATGTGAATTTCATATTAGATATGAGAACGGTTTGTAATGATCCAAAATGTTTAGACTAGGTCAAGTCAGCCTTGGCAAAATATAAACAAGACTGAGCTAACAGCAAAAAATACTCTATAAAATTTCATAACAGTAAAAAAATATTAAACTATTTGATTTCTCGATTAATACTAAAGACATTTATATAGACACTAACATAAAATAATGAATGAAATAGCAAACTAGTTAGGTTATAAAAAACTAGTTAGGACTTAGTTTATAGAGAAAATTACACTTAAACATACTTTATACTCACTCCTTTTCACTCTAGCATACTTTATGCATGTCATGTACTTTATGTTGTGTCAATATCTAAATTACCCCCAAAATAAAACTAAAAGAATTATCTTTTTTCTATTGAAAACCAACTTCTCATTATCCCCAATTTCAAACCCTAGACAACGACTCGTACATACTTTCTCTTCCGAAACATAGATTGAAGCTTGACGAAATTTCCTCAGCACCAAACCAATCTCGACATCGTGCTTTATTGAGTCTTCAATCCTCCGCCATGGCACAAGCTTCTTCGCGGTGGTATGAAGCCGATATTGATTCGAAGCCGCCAAAACCATGTTATCTCTGTTCAAGTGGCCTCGTCCTCTCTGTGGTCAGCTCTCCCGTCGTGGTGGCCGCCGGAAACGTCGTCATCAACCAGACCAAAAGAGAAAAAGGATCGAGCACACCCATGGTGGTTTCTCCATATTTGCAGATCTGATTCTCCAAATTTTAGGTATTCACGAATTTATCTTAACTTTTAAAATGTGCAGAATGATCCAATCGATTTTGTCCCAAATATTTTAATTTTACAATTTAGCCTAATCGATGTTAAACCACAACTTTTTATCTAAAAAACTTGTATGCATCCACAACTCTCCAGGCCACATCAACCACTAGACACATTTCCCTATCTATAACCACACTACTACTGACCACAGTCAACAATACCTTCACTGTTCTTCTAGTGTTATCCATGACCACATCACTTTTGACCATCTTTCATATGTTATTGATGACCACACCGACTCAATCCATATCTCAAATCTCTTATCTTCTGGCCTTCAGAAAAAGTATGAAAGTCAACTACTTTCCACCTTCAACTTCGATCACTTCCATTTAATTATTTTGTAACTAGTATTTACGTCATGGTTAACAGATCTTCAGTCTCGTTTCAACCAGGGGTATTCTGGGAACAGAAAATCAAAAAGACAATCCCAAAGTACACCTCCAGCAAAAAGTACCTAAACATGTTAAAGACCTACCATAAAGTAACCTATAGTGTAATGCTCTCTAGTTTATATATATGTATGCAGTATGCTTTCACATTAGTACTTGTTTTATAAAACCTTTTTGAATATATATATATGAAGACTGTTGACCCAAAAATAATTGATTTGGTTGGTAAGAGACCGTCCTTTAATGATAACTAGATTTTAACCCGCACATCCGTGCAGATATTTTTTATTTTATAAATGTATTTGATATTATTAAAATATTAAAATATATAATTTTATTTTAGTTATATATTGTGTAATTTTATAATATTATTGTTTATATTTCTTTTTCAGCATTATTAATATATAATGATTTGGTTAAACTATTTTACTTTGTTATTATTTTTTACTTACTAATATTTTGTTCGACTTATGTACAATAAAATTACAATATGAAATAATCAAATAGAGAACCTCTATCAAAATATATTTTTCCTTTAATTTATATACTTTGCATATAATATATATATATATATATATATATATATTTTAATTTATAATAGCAAAAAAATATGTTTAATATAATTTATAATTATATGTTGTGTTTAAGAAAATAGGCTTTACATATATAATTTTAGTATTTTACAGTATTTATAAGTAAAAGTATTATTTTGTTTAAATAATATAGCCCTATTGTTTTAGTAAATTTTATACATAGTAATATCTAACATATTGTTTTATTAAATTTTATTGATATATGATATTTTTTGGATGTTATGATATTAAGTTTTATGTTTTTTAAAAAACAATAAGACTTCAAAATAATAGATTGCTTTAATTTTTACAACATATATAGTTAATTTTTTTGTAGTGCATTTCAGAAAGTTATTCTTTATTATCTATGATTTTATCTCTTATAAAATTTAAGATATTATCATTTTGAGTTTAAATGTTTATTTTCAAAATTTTATATTTTTTCAAGAAAACTTTGGAAAATTATCCAATTACTTTGAGTTTGGAACAATACATGAATTTTGAATTTGTTTTTGTTACTACATTAATATATTATTTTATAAAATATTTTTTATTTTGATAATATTTTTTTAATATTTTTAACCGGTTTTGTTATAATTAAAATAAAATACATTTATAATTAAATTTGATTGGTCATTAATATTTTAAATGAATTACTAAAATTTCATAATTTACTAATAACATGTTTTTTAAAATAGTACATGAACCAAAGGTTATTATATACTATTACTTTTTGTATATAAACATTTTAAACAATATATTTTTGAGAGTTTCAAAATAATTAAAATACAATATATAGTTGTAGATAGAAAAGTTTAACATGTGTTACTACATTTATTTTTGTATAAAAGTATTATATAGTTTAAGAATTTTAACCCATTAAATGATGAGTGATAATTTATTAAGTGAAGGAATCAAAAATATAAATTTTATTAATTCACTTATTAAATATATTTTCATATTTTATTTATATAGCATTGCTATCTTTAATAGATACAAAATATAATTATAGAAATTATAAAAAATAGTATATAATTTTTATTTTGTTTTTTATAATAAAATTTTAGTTAACATATATATAATAATAATATTATATTATTAATTACGAAATTTATTAATGTATTTTTAAAAAAATATTTAATTTTTAAGTAAGATTTTGTTAGATTATTTCTCAACAGATTTTATTATAAATTAAAAAGAAAAACAAATTTATAGTTAGTTCATTATTAATATAAATAATCATTATGTCATATTAAGTAATTAATTAAATGGTCCTACTAAGACTTGTTTATAGTAGATAAAAATAGGACTCTATTTTAATAGAGTAGATATATAATTGACTACTGAGAGCATCATTAACCCTGTCTCTTAAGGGGGTCTCTTGCACTGTTTGCGGGCCCTACTTACATGTGGGGCCCATGAACAGTGCAAGAGACGGCTCCTAAAATCCCTAAATAAGAACCGTCTCTTGCACTGTTCGCGGGCCCCACTGACATGTGTCGGCCCGTGATTGGTTAAATTTTTTTTTTTTTTTTTTTTTTTTAAAAAAAAAAAAAAAAAAAAAAAAAAAAAAAAAAAAAAAAAAAAAATTAGAGACCCAAAATGGATCTCTAGGTTAATGGTGCTCTGAACCACAAAAAAAAGAGACTCGGATATGAAAAAAGAGATCGGATCATTTCATATATATATCCGAATCCCTGGGATATGCACCAACACATTGAGAAGTACATGATCTTACATGAGGATATGTTTGACTACAAATCAGTTTCGTATAATTGAGAGGCTAATTAAACCCCCACACGGACAGACACGGACAAATAAAATAAGTTTTGGTCAAACTTCTGAGTTCTATAGCTTTAAAATATGTTACACATGATATATATTAGCTAGGCTGTCTCAGATTTTGCTCTTAATTACTGTAGTTCACAAATAGATCCTTGTACAAACTTAATCCTCTAATAAATTAGCCAATTCGGAATACATACAATTTTCATTTTAATAGTTTCTTATTATTATTGTTATTTTTCGTATGAAATGTTAAATACAATACTGTAATTTACATTTTAAATAATGTATAAATGCCATCAAAACTCTTCTACTCATGTAGTTTGTATTTTGAAGTGATATAAGATGGAATTGATGTTTGTATTTTTCATTGTTATTATTAGTTCGTCTGGCTATACTGGTTATAAAGAATATGGGCTTTAAACTTTTGATTAACATATCACTAAAAGATAGTTAAATTAAATGTCGGAGACGATCTTTATTGGGACACAATCTGATTTGATGATTACGAATTTGTTTGACGGCAGCTCAAAGTTGATACTTAATTAATTTAATTACGAATAATAATGATATAACTATGGATATCAAACGAATATGAGATCTCAACTACTCATCATGCGTATCTCTTACGTAAGTGCGTAAAACATTTGAACTGCTGTCCACTTCGCCTAAGCTCGTGAGACTTAATTATATAAAGTGGATATAATTAGCTTATAGTGAGTTGCTACTAATTAAATTATGTAGTATATGTGATTCTCTTTATATGCTTATGTATACGTAGGAAACGAGGAGGCAAAAGAGACCAAGATTTTGGGGATATGTATTAATAGTGTAGTATCGTAAATTACAAAGAAATGAAGATTCTGTGATTGTATACAGTATACTAGATAATTTTTATAGTTTCTCAAAATATTAGTATATTTGAATGGTTGAACAACGAACTAATATGATGATTAGAAAATAGAAAGGTGGGCTCTATGCATTGAATTTAAGCTTTTTCTTTATGGCAATATGCTTCTTCCTTTTCAGAACAATCATCGTGCATAAGCGTTTATGAATGTGTTAGGGTTATCAACTCACGTACACTTGAAAGATTACTACTATCTGATAGTTATTTGAATATTTTACCACTTTCGAATGCTCAAACGATTGGTTTCCTTTTCAATATTTGCAGCCCTATATATGTATTAAAAATCACATAAAATAAATAGCGAAACTGATATTTTTAAGCTATCAGAAATCACTAGCTAGGTTGGAAACAAACTTGCAGATTTTGACCCAAAGAGCCCAAAAAATGGTTCCCACCTACCCTGGCTTCACACTATATATCTATTACATTATGATTTTCATTTTGTTCAAAATAAAATCTATTACATTATGCAGAGTTGAATATCGACACAACGACAATTTAAAAGGGAAATCAGTATATATATACTACATGTTATGGTCTGTTAATTTCTTACTTTTCTGGATAAAATTAGGTGGTATATTATGTTGTCGCGCTGGCCTTGTATCCAGTAGGACTTAATGATTCATGGCATGCATATATATTACATAAAACCTTATATCCATTACAGTGCCGTGCGAATGTCACCCGAAGCTTGAAGCAAATATAAAAATAGGGTCTTTTACCACTATGTTACATCAGAATTTTGATAAATTAGGAACCCTAAAATATCTATATAATTTGGGGGCCTGAGGCAAAAGCCTTTTTGATTGCACATTAAGCACGCCACACAAACAAAAACGCATGAAAATGGAATAATACAAAAATGTTATAATGAAAGGGAAACAAGATAGCTGAAAGTCGGAGGTAATAAGCAAAACATAAAGCAGCAGTACGCACCTGAACTTGTTTAAACCTAAGCTACGCCTCCTTCCAAGAATGAATTTCAAGACCCGCTCAGAAGATTAAGTTTCATCAAATCATTAGATATTTCTGCATTAGCATATTTATCATAAAAATAGTTAGAACTTAGAACAAAGTTTTGTTGTAAAATGCATGAAATGAGCATATGCCATATCCTACGTATATATAACATATATTTGTGATATATTAATGCACTTGAAAGCATATGTAAAAATCTTGTTTCTATATTAGATTTCATATTAGGTGTATATATAAAAGTTCAGGAGCAAGGGAATAATCTATTTGGAGCAACGAACATATGGTATCTACAAAAAGTGTCACAAAAAAGGTATCTACAAAAAACCTTTTGTTCATATTCATTAACAAGCTTCAATATCAAATCTAAAAAGAAACTAAATTATTTGAAAACGAGCTTATGTTAACCTAAAACGAACAAAAAAGAGTACTTGGAGAAAATATCATAAGATAAAGAAGTCTGTATGATTAAGAGTGTATGTTTATTAGTACCCCGTCGGAAGTATCAACTCCTCAACTAGCTTCTGCTGCAACCAAGCTAAGTCCAAGCATCCAAAACTATTAACCTGTAACAAATATAGCTAAATATAGTGAAAACCCTAGATTAAATGCAATTGAAATGGCATGTTGTAACCATTAAAGATACCTCGACTCTAATAGTGTGCATGAGCCTCTCATTGACTCTTGTGGTGAGAGAGCTGACGACTTCAAGCCCTAGCTCCTGAAGTGCCTCAAGCACTCTTGAGAGGGGCAAAGCCTCGGGACCTGACGAGTTGCTGCTCACCGCCACTTCAAAACCGCTAACGCATGGTTGCACCAAAACACTCGCCGGATAGGAATTGCGTAACTCGGATGCAGTTCCTGCTATATCCGGATTAGATTTATAACTCCGGCATGTTTCTTTGCTTAGCTCGTCTCTTCTTTCACTGAGTTCTTTAATCCTTGTTTCCGTGTCCTTGATAAAGTTCACCGCTCCGTTTACATGATCCGAAACAGCTCTCTTCCCCTAAAAAAGGAAAATAAAAGACATATTCGTAACCCTAGAAACCAAACCCCTCCCACCAAATCTTGGTTTCTTGTTTCAATTCGAACAATTGATATAAAGACAATAATAAAGTTTGAGAAAGTAAGTTAGTAAGAATATGAACCTTGATGTATTGGAGAGGTAGGTGATCACGAAGAGAAGCAAAAAGTGTAGACATTTCTTGTCTTCTCTGGCGTTCGATGTCGCGGTGGAGAAGCTTCTTCTTCTGCTTATTGTCAACTGTTCCACCGCTGCCACCATCGCCGGCTAACCCAAATGGCATCTGTCCCTGGTACCCTTTCGGATTAGGAATATTCTGATAAGGATCCATAGTTTAAGACTCTGAGCTTTAGCAATGCCAAATCTCTGTAGATTTTGTGGTTATGTCCTATAATAATTTCTTGTATTGTTTACTCGTTAGTTTATTTTATATTGAAGGATGGTGCCTTAAAGAAACAAATGGTTCCCTCTGTCTCCTTAGGCGATAGGGAGGACTATTACCATTCTTTTAATATATAAAATACTCACTAGGAAGACCAAATAATGCAGCTTCTTGAATTACCTTTTCAACATTAAATTTTTATTTTAAGAAATTTGGTCTTTATTGAAAAAAATTGTTTTCGGATGCGTCGGCATGCCCTGAAAACTCATTTTTATTGATTGAATTGGTAAAGCGTTATACTACTTTACAAACTAGGTCTCACTAGTCAGGTTCTAAGATCACCCCCAATGGTAAATATACCATTTTGGTTCTAAAAATATTAGTATGTTACATATATGTGTATATATATTAATATTAATATTTAATTATATAGTTATTTATATTAATATATATATACATATATATTTTAGAATTTTAATGATACATAATACTATTAGAAGTGCTCTAAAGTTCGTTAAAGCAAATAAAATATTAGTTTGTTACTCTTAAAATTGTAAGAATTTATATACATGAACACTATTTCTATTGATAAAAATGAACACAATTTCCTAAATTGCTAAAATAATTTTTATAAAAATCTTAAGACCAAATCAATGATGTGTGTAAAAAACACATCGTCTTAAAGCAATCTAAAATAAAAATATCTCAAATTTTTCATAAATAAATAAATAAAAATATCCATGACATCAAATATTTTGGTGGTTACATATCAAATTAGATCAGATAACTGATTATTCAAGACGAAACGGATAAGATCACAAATAGATCAAAACTCTTAATATTCGAGATGTGCATATCTTTAACTATAAGAACCTCTTCTTTAATAATAGAAACTAACTGTCATATTATTATTTTGTATGTATTTTCTTAGAAAGAAAGTTGGTCAAATTCATTCTCAAAAAAGAAGGTTGGTGAAAATTACACAAATTCATCCTTTTTTCCATCAAATGTCAAGGTTACAATTTTAACATATCAATGTCAAACTTACAAATATATAAAAAGTGAAAATATATTTAAAAGTGAAAATACGTTCTATACATTTTTCCTTGAAAACTTATGATCTCACTCACACAACTGGGAGGAACTGAAGGATTCATCTATTTGACATCTGTGAACGTGGAACCTCAATCGTTGAACTTCTGATGGTCGCTTGTGGCTCTCTGCTTTTGATGTGCACCTGCTCACACTGCAACTACTCTTCTTATTCACATTACTTGTATATTATTAAAATGGCCCATATCCATTGCGTATCAGATATATAGTGTATATTTATTCTTCTTAAGAAGATACTATACTACAATATAATATGGTTTGGATAAAAATACAATGATATCTGATAGACCATTAAGAGTCTATTTCAGGAAGCAGAAGAAGGTTGCAGAGGAGTTGAGTGTGTTGGAAGTAAAGGGAGATGGATGACGTGGACCAGAAGGAAGGAGGAGATGCTGAGCATATAAATAGGAGGAAGACTTTTACTTTTACGGTTATGCAAATTGTAATTGTGAACTCATTGACGAGATGAGTCAATACAGATCGTTATGAGATCTGGAGTTGTATAGTTACATTTGTTCATCATTTACATTCTTTTCAGGAGATAATATTCATATTCATAACAAATTGGTGCGTTCGTGATACTGGATCGAAGTAGTAATCAGCACGCGAAGCTTACAATCACCTTCAATGGAGTCGTCGGGAGAGCGAGAAGCTCAGTTTCAGCCGTCGGTGCGCCAGCTACGAGACGAGATCGAATACCTGCGAATCGGTTGCGATAAGTTAGCTCAAGCCGATCGCGAAACTTGTAATCGATTTTCTTCACTGGAGACGAAACTGGATAGCTTGGGAACGGAGTCGGAGAGGAAGATCGAATCGTTAGAGGCGAAACTAGATCGTCGCATGGAAGAGATCAGTGGTACGTTAGTTCGAATCGAAGCTTGTGCGTTTTCCGAGCATCGGCGGGGTAAAGAAACAGCATCGGATTCATCTCCGATACATCAGGTACCGAATCCTAGTCCTATTCTGGAACAATCGCAGATTCCGTTAGGTTATCGGGGAATGAGTTCATCGTTAGCGAATCGAGATTCAATGTTAAAGAAAGTGGATATGCCTGTGTTTTCTGGTCGTCTGCCTTTTGATTGGATATGCAGAGTTGAAAGATTCTTCAGAATCGGTAACTATAATGAAAACGAGAAGTTGGAGCTGGTATCGTTGAGTTTAGAAGGTCCGGTCCTCAACTGGTTTACGGGAGAGATGAGAGATCATCCTTTTGACAGCTGGATTCAGTTCACCGAACGAATGCTAGATCGTTTTTCACGGTCCATTGATGAAGAACCTGCAGCGAGATTGTTTAGTCTTCAACAAACTGGGGATATTGCAGATTATGTTAATGAGTTTGAAGAATTGAAGTTACAAGTTACGGGAATTGATGAGAAGAACTTGACTAAGGTGTTTTATAATGGATTAAAACCTGAGATGAAGGAAGTGATCCGGATGAAGGAACCTCGTGGGTTAACGAATCATATTACAGCGGTGATGAAGATGCAGGCCACTACTTTTTGTAGGGTAATGAGCGAGGAGAAGTCAAACAGTGGAAGAGGTTCGGGAACCTCTTATTCATCCGCTATCTTTGGGAAGCGCAGTGTTACAGTACCGGAGAAGACGGGGATTAACAAACAGTTTGATTCTAGTCAGAACAGAGCAAAGCAAGATAAACCATTTTTACGGCCGAGACAATACCATACTGATGCGGAATTGGATAGAATGAGAAGAGACGGGATTTGTTTCAAGTGTAAAGGGAAGTATTACAAAGGTCATCCATGTAATAGTGCAGAGTTGCAGATCATGACAGTGATTAATGGCTTTACGATGGAAGTGATGGAGGAAAATATGGTGGAAATATTGGAGGCAGAGGCGGTGGAGGAACAAACGCAGCCACTGGAGTGTATGGCGTTGTCTTTCAACGCTTTCGTCGGCATTTCATCACCTACAACAACTAAGGTTCGTGGCATGATCAATAAGACGGAGGTGGTGATATTATTGGACAGTGGAGCAACGCATAACTTCCTTTCCCCATCGGTGTTATCATTACTTCACATTACCCCAAGAGCATTACCTAATCTGGACATTGCTTTAGGAACAGGAGTCTCCGTTAAAGGATTGGGTATTTGTGCAGCAGTGGCGTTTTCGATTGATGATCTCACGTTTACTTCGGATTTTATTGCATTGGAGTTGGGTACAAGCGATATCATTTTGGGAGTTCATTGGTTGAGAACTCTGGGGAAGTGTATGGTGGATTGGGAAGCACAAGAACTATCTTTTTGGTACAATGGATCTTGGGTGACAATTAAAGGGGATCCGGAGCTACACAATCAGAAACTATCGCTGAAGACGTTACAACACTCTACTAATGTGGCAGTGGGAAAGAGTGATGAGAAAGTACATACAGAGAGTGGTGTAGAAGGAGTTCCAGAGTTACCAATTGAGATAAAGGGGGTGCTTCAGTTGAATGAGCACGTCTTTGACATACCGTTGGGCTTGCCTCCTGCTCGAGGACATGAACACTCTATCGTGTTACTGCCTGGGTGCGGTCCGGTGAGTGTTCGACCCTATCGGTATCCTCATGCTCAGAAAGAGGTTATGGAAAGGATGGTAAAAGAAATGTTGGAATCCGGTATTATTAGACCAAGCAGAAGTCCTTTTTCAAGCCCAGTGTTACTAGTAAAGAAGAAGGATAAGTCATTTCGATTCTGCGTGGACTACCGAGCTTTGAATAGAGCTACCATTTCCGATAAATTTCCCATTCCTCTAATAGATCAGTTGCTGGATGAACTGTATGGCGCATCAGTGTTCTCAAAATTAGACCTGCGGTCTGGTTACCATCAGATACGAATGCAAGAGGCGGATGTGGAGAAGACTGCATTTCGTACTATGGATGGACACTACGAATTCTTAGTCATGCCATTCGGTTTGATGAATGCTCCAGCAACGTTTCAATCACTGATGAATGATATATTTCGTCCATTTCTTCGACGTTTTGTGTTGGTGTTCTTTGACGACATACTCGTTTACAGTTCGTCGATGTCGGAACACTTGGAACATCTACAACAGGTTCTTGACGTGTTTCACAAGCACAAGCTTTTTGCCAATAGGAAGAAATGTTCTTTTGGACAACCTACTGTGGAATATCTTGGTCACATTATTTCTGCAGAAGGTGTTTCAACAGATCCATCCAAGACGAAATCCGTGTGTCAGTGGCCGTTTCCGAAGACAACGAAGGAGTTGAGGGGTTTTCTCGGTCTTACAGGCTACTATCGACGGTTCGTTAAGAATTATGGAACCATAGCTCGTCCTCTCACGGAGCTATTGAAGAAAGATCTTTTTGAGTGGTCTCCACGAGCTCAATCTGCTTTTGAGACACTAAAGAAAGCGATGACGTCTGCGCCTGTCCTAGTCTTGCCGGACTTTAATGAACTTTTCGTAATCGAATCAGATGCTTCTGGTTTTGGTTTAGGCGCTGTGTTGATGCAGAATGAGAAACCGATAGCTTACTTTAGTCATGGGTTGACGACTCGCGAACAATTGAAGCCTGTTTATGAGAGAGAACTCATGGCTATTGTACTCGCTATTCTTAAATGGAAGCATTACCTAATGGGTAGGAGGTTTTTGGTGAGAACTGATCAGAAAAGTCTTAAGTACCTCTTGGAGCAGCGAGAGGTATCTATGGACTATCAGCGTTGGTTAACGAAGTTGTTGGGGTATGATTTTGACATAGTGTACAAGGCGGGTATTGATAATGCTGCAGCGGATGGGTTATCACGTATGAACCTCGCGACTATGGGTTCTGTTTACCTGTCGTTAATGGCGCTAACGATTCCAGTATCTCTTCAGTTGCAGGATCTGCTTAAAGAGATTGATCAGGATAAGGCTATCCAAGAGATTAAGGCGAAGATACTACAGGGTGATGAGGTCAAGGCAGGGTTGACTGTTAAAGATAACAGGCTTCATTATAAAGGGCGTTTGGTCATTCCGCAACACTCGTTTTTTATTCCGTTGATCTTGAAAGAATTTCATACGAGTTTAGTGGGTGGCCATGGTGGGATTTTACGAACAAAGAAGAGGATTCAGGAATCGTTTTATTGGTTCAACATGATGAAGGATGTGCAAACATTTGTTGCGGAGTGTGGGGTGTGCCAAACACATAAGTATAGTACATTGCATCCTGCTGGGTTGTTACAACCTTTGCCAATACCTAATCAAATATGGGAGGATATTTCGTTAGACTTCGTGGAAGGACTACCTCTCTCTAGTGGGAAGAACGTAATTTTGGTGGTTGTGGATCGGTTAAGCAAATATGCTCATTTCCTGAGCTTGCGTCACCCTTTCACAGCGTCGGATGTGGCAGTGTTGTTCATCAGAGAGGTTGTGAAGTTACATGGGTTTCCTCGGTCGATGGTATCCGATAGAGACCGAGTGTTTCTCAGTTCGTTTTGGCGTGAATGCTTTCGTATGGCGGGTACTAGTTTGAAGTTCAGTACAGCTTATCACCCTCAGACGGATGGACAAACAGAGGTGCTAAATAGATGTTTGGAAACATATTTGCGTTGTTTCACTTCAGCTCACCCAAAGAAATGGTTTACTTTCTTGGCCTGGGCAGAGTATTCTTACAACACGAGCTTTCATACGGCTCTGAAGTGTACCCCATTCCGCTTGATGTATGGTCGTGATCCTCCCCAGTTGTTGGCTTATGAGCACGGTTCAACGGGTAATTTTGAATTGGAGCAGTCACTGCGGGAGAGAGATGCAATGCTCAAAGACATTAAGGACCATCTGGTGCAGGCTCAACAACTTATGAAGAATAATGCGGATAAGTTGAGACGTGATTTACAGTTTGAGGTGGGAGAGTTGGTGTTCTTAAAACTGCGACCATATAGACAGAATTCCGTGACGAAGAGGTTATGTAAGAAGCTAGCGGCTCGTTATTATGGTCCCTTTAAGATTTTAGAGAAGATTGGCGCAGTGGCTTATCGTTTGGAGCTTCCTCCTTCGTCTAAAATCCATGCTGTTTTTCATGTATCGCAATTGAAACAGGTTCTGGGTAAAGATCATGAGGTTACCCCATTACCTGCTGTTTTGAAGGTTGAAGATGAGTTGATGATTGTTCCGGAAAAGATATTGGACTCGCGTTATGATGCGGTGGGGAATTTGGAGGTGTTGATTCAATGGAGTGGATTACCAAGTCATGAGTCTTCTTGGGTAAAGATGAGTGAAGCAATTCATTCTTTTCCGGATGCGAAGCTTGGGGACAAGCTGAGTCTCTGTTCGGGGGGTATTGATAGACCATTAAGAGTCTATTTCAGGAAGCAGAAGAAGGTTGCAGAGGAGTTGAGTGTGTTGGAAGTAAAGGGAGATGGATGACGTGGACCAGAAGGAAGGAGGAGATGCTGAGCATATAAATAGGAGGAAGACTTTTACTTTTACGGTTATGCAAATTGTAATTGTGAACTCATTGACGAGATGAGTCAATACAGATCGTTATGAGATCTGGAGTTGTATAGTTACATTTGTACATCATTTTCATTCTTTTCAGGAGATAATATTCATATTCATAACAATATCCTTCCAATAGTTCCCATGTTTTGGTTCTTCTATTTAAAATGAAGCCTTTTGGTAAAGGTTATCCTTTCAGGGGCAAAACAAATCCTCCTCCTCTGTCACGAATCCCCTGTCACCTTTTACATATAGTCCACACTATATTTATAGATATTTAAGCTTTTAATTTTCTTGGATATCTGACCAATTTATTTACTGTGGATATGTGTGCCCGATTTATTTATTGTGAATGTCAAATTAGGTCTTTAAAGAGCGTAGTCAGAATACTGGATCACTTCATTTATTTATTGTGTTCCCGGTTGACAGTTTTATTAATGACATGAATATATGATTAGCATTCTTCGTACATGTTGAAGGTGGCCCATGCTTATGTCTTTTTTTTCTGAATGAAAAGCTTGGTTTGTAAATCAAATCATCTATTGTACGTACGACCAACACCAAATATTTTATTTCAGTATACTCATAACCGACTCTGGATTGGCGGCTGGCCAAGGTAGCACTGGTGCGGCCAAGCATGGTTTGGTTGGACAGTCTATATCTTTGCATATATGACTCAACTAAAAAGAGAAAATTCTAAAAGTTTAATCGGAGAAACTATATCATTGCATGTAAAAACAAAAGAAGGGATGTTCGCTTCAAACAGATTTCTTGCAGCGAGTAAGAGAGAGATAGATCAAGTAATATTTTTCTTTTGAGAACTAAAAGCAACATTATTGGTTAGTATCTAAAAACAAGTATCTAAAAACAAGTATCTAAACAAATTAATATTATTATTTTAATATAATTTATCTATATAATTCAATTTTTTAAAAAAATTAAAATAATCAATAAATAGACAATAAGTGGTCACGTGGCATGAAAAGTTTTAATGAGTTTTCTATATGCTCAAATTTTAGAATCTCATCACACTCTCTTTCCTGTTTTTTTTTTTAACTTTTTCTTTATTTTAAAAGTGAAGAACTCTCTGATATACTCTCTTTGGAGGTACTCTAACAGTTGGCTTGTTGCTATTAAGAGGGAGACAGATCACAATTTATTGTCATTCTAAGTTCCGTCTCACTTGCTCTATTGTTATTACTGCTAAAGTAAAATACGTAATTTTAAGTACCAAAAGGTGGTCGATATTGGTAGTGTGATCTGGGAGTATTTGATGCACCAGCTCCCCTCCTCCCTGTCTCAAGCTGATAACTTAGCAAGCAAAGGTAGAATGAAAAACTGAAACTATGTGGTTTGCTGGAACCTTGTATAAAACTTTTATGTTATTGTGAATATGAATCAAATGGTCGACAAAGAAAAGGCACTTTTTTATGTATGACCAAATGTCTCACATCAAATCCATGGTTGTCAGGAAAAGTGATTATGCAAAGTTCCTGATAACACACAAAACGCCTTGTAGGAGCGTAAAACTAAAATAAACAAAAGAGATCTCTTTGGACTTTTCAATCGGACGGTGGCAAGCAAGAGCCGCAATTTCTACAGCAGCTACGAAATTATTCCTAATGTTTTAGAACTTATTATTCCTAATGTTTGCTTTAAGAAAAAATAATTATAGTATGCTACAGCCAGAAATCTCATTACATACAATAGAATGTACGAAAACATTAGATATAATAGACGCAGCTAAACATTAAATATTATGCTAGGAATTAAAACTTCAGGATAAGTTGTAGCCTATCCAATAAATTCCTAACCTAATATTTCTTAAGTTTATTTTGAAACATGACAAAATAATAAACTTTTGATGATAAGCCAAGTATTGATTTACAATCTCGTTAGTTAGTACTCAATTAAACTAGTTTTCAATATAATATAGAAACACCAAAAATCATTGTCTTGCCATGTGGTACAAATCAAATATAGTACTTGTCTGATTCACCCCGGACTCCAAGGTTAAGATGTTACAAAGGAAAACAGAGTTAATTATTCATCTAGCTGAAATTGTTTACCAAAAGTCTAAAAAGAAAAGTCAACAATTATAGAGGGTTTTCAACTTAGCGATATATTACGGCATTCTTACCTTTATGCACTTGGTAGCTTTCTTACTTGAATTAATTAGTGTTATTGTTTATTTTTGTTTGGTGAGCTCATTCAAAAAAACACTCAGAAAGCGTCTACCTTCAGTTCCACAGTATTTTTTTACCCTAATCAATGTACAGTTTTAATGGTTGGTTTATTGTACTTATAATACGAACGATCAGTATAGTTAAAGCACTCGAAAATCTAATAATAAAAGTTATGCACAAACTATTTGTTCCTGAAATATATCAATAAGTAACTTTGTTTAAAGACACTCCACTATGCTACTATGCAAATATGAGTTTATTGCTTACAATTCATTTTTGAATATCTGAAAAAGAAGTTCTTTATAGATTTCACCTTGGAAATTAATCTGAAGTCTTATATAAATCTGAGAAGTCTCTAGGTCAATAGAAAAGAAATACAAAGACACAACGTAGATGATTTTGTCACCAAAATATGATGTTAACCCCAAAATGTATTGAAAGGGATGACAGTGGACAAATACAGTTTTATCTCAACTATGTGTTTGTGGTCGGATGGTAATATAGCATTATATAAATTCTACGAAAATTGAATTCAAATCCGTTTTTACTTAGATTATCACAATATATAGTTATCGGAGTATTTACACGGGTTCTCCAATTTCCAAAAATTAAACTCTTGAGTCATAAAAAAAAGTTTTATCTCTGAATCATTGCGCGAGTAGAAATTGATAAAATAGTTTGAAAACATACACACTTACGAAAATTACACAGTTAAAAAAATTAGGAAAGATAATATAAAGAAGTATGTATGTGGAAGAAAGGCTCCACACGTCGAGATGGAGTGGGTTTGAACTTTATTTACAAGAGATAGGGGTGCGACAGAAAAATGTTGTGTATTATTAATACACGATGAGCTGGTAAATACCGTCACGTGTCAACAAAAAGATTGCAAGAGTTGAGTATAATTATATCAAGAACGAGTGATAATAAAGATAAAGTGATGAATAGATGCTGATGATCTTTTGCATTAGTTGGATCATATAATTGAAGCTAATGGCCAAGAAAATGGTCAACAGTGGTTAACTAATGGATATAGAGAATTATCTTTCTGCATATGCTATGTTTGGCCATGTATCTGAAGCTTATGGCCAGCAAAATGATTTTCAAAACTTAGTATATATGTTTAGGAATTTCAACACTGAATAACTCATTCCATTTAACTCGTCTGGCATACTGCAGGTGCAGGTTATATATTTTGTTATTCCACGAAAGGCGGCTTAAATTTTTAGTGAGTCCCTGGACAAAAAAAAGTTTGTGCATTATAGTTGATTTTAGAAAATATTATGGGTCCTTGTTGGGAAAAACAAAAATTGAGCTCTTTTTGTCATTAGATTTGATAGATTTCTAGATTTTATGGTGGGTTCGAACGAATGCACTGTTTGCTCTCCTTGTTAAGCGGGCGCTGATTCCATGCTAAGTGGAATGGGTTGTTTAAATAAATCAAGTTGAATTTATATTGAAAAAAAAAGAGATCACTCTGAAAAGTGTTCTCTAATGAAATGTCTGAATATCTCTCAGATTTTCATAAAAGTGGAAATAGAAATATTACTTGAGGATAATGTCATATGATTGATCTTGTAAAAGTTCAGAATAATGATATCAGACGTTAAGGAGAAAGCTTTAGCAGTGAGATTAGTACTAGCCAGACGTGGCAAATACTAAGAGCAACTAATTTGATAACTTGGTCTAAGGGAGTATAGTTTTCTGCTGCAACTCCAAAAAAATTCCAAGATAAATATGCTTTCTGTCCAGAAACAGACTTTCCATAAGGGACAGAATGTTAAGATGGAGTCCACATGGATATGCTACTTGTGTTCTCTGTCAAGGTCAAATGGAAATAAGGGACCATTTATTTTTTGGTTGTGCTTAATCTGAAACAGTTTGGAGAGGACTGCCACAAAAACTTCTTGGACATTGATACATAAACAACCAGAAATCAGATACTTGCGCTTTTGATTGACACAACTCGGCACAACATAACTTTGTTCCTTATTAGGTACACCTTCCAAGCGGTTCTTTATTCAATCCGGAGAAAAAGAAATAGCAGAAAGCATGGTGAAAATACTCAACACTCAAACACATTTCATCAAGTACATTGGTAAACTGGCTTGGAACCGCATATACTCACTTCAGAAATATGCTAATAGAAGATATAGCAAAGCCATGAGAGTTTGATTTGCAACAAGATGAAGGAGATGAAGAAGATGAAGTGTGTTTTTAAAAATTGTTCAAAATTCTCAATTTTTAAGTCAAACAATTGCACATCTATTGTACAAAATTTTTTTTTTTTGTCTCGATAACTTTGACGTTTATTCAATAATTTTTTTTGTAATTTTTTTATAATAACATCAATTGGGAGTTCTTTAGTAACACCTTGGAGACTTTGAATTTTCAAGTACAGTTAAAATCTTTGAGTCTGGATTGCATTCTGACTGTCTATGATTCTCTTTCCTGAATAATTTGTCAATAGAAAAAATGCATTTCTTTGCGACTGCCAAATAAATCATTTTCCCATCAAAAGTACAATTAAAAAGGTTGAAAATATGGTGTGATCCCAATGTTTCTTATTGTTCAACAAGATATATTTGTGTTCGTAAATCTTTTTAAATAGGGAAATACATTTATTTCCCTATTTCAAAATTAATCTGCAAACACACAGATACATGCAAATACACAGTACAAGTGCAAAGAAACGAGCTATATACAGCCTTTTGGGTTTGACAAGTTAAAACAATCCGCTAAGGAAACATTTACTTAGGGTAAGCGTAGTAAGTATATCTTAAGGTCTGCAAAGTCAACTAAAGCCAGATCGTTGACCTGCAACATTAAAGCAAATCAACTTCACATATTATTAACTGATTTGTGGCTATACATCCAAATGCCACGGTTTCAAGTTGTAGCTATAGCGTTGTGGTTTTCTGTATTAATGGGTATAAACCATTTAATTCAAAATTGACATAGCAATGATTATTATCTAAGGTCGTCAAATATTGTTACTTTTAAATTTAAACTTCACATTTTAGCAAAAACTAATGAGTACATAAGGAATGTCCTTTATGAAGAATACGTCTAATCAACTTATCATACATGTGGATTCCTAACAATATCTTATGAATAGTCTGAAATCGAATGTTGATTTATACATGGGGACCTTTTTGCATTTACTTGGTGAATATTCATATTGCTATAAATTATGCACAAGATGTACAGTATGTACCTCAGCCTGTAAAGTGTGAATGAGTCTGCCATTCACATTGGAGGAGATGCAGCCAAGAACACAGAGACCATACTCAGAAAGCACATGCAGCACGCTTGATAACGGCGTTTGCAGAACGCTGAAAACGATTTCTACGCCGACCAAACACGGACGAATCACGACATGATTCGAATTACCATTCCTACTTTGTTCATTTCTACTCTCAAAGCTTTGTCCAGACAATAACATGAGGTCATCTCTCTTGGAACTCATGTCCTTGATGTTCCTCTGAAGATGGTTTATGTAATTTACTGCTTCATTCAACTGATCTGACGTAGACCGCCTTCCCTGCAAAACCATAACAAGTACAAAATCAAAACTTAATCAAGAAAAAAAAAAAAAAAAAAGGTTAATATTAGCTTTATATTGTTCAGGATCTTGTGATGTGAGAGTGTTACAGTTCTAGTGAATCTTTTCTAACAAAAAAACAGCTCAAACTAAGAGATAAAGCAAACTTTTACAGATTCAAACTTGTAGATCTGTAGTAATGAAAAAAAAAAAAAGAAAAAAAAAAGTTAATTAGGGCTTTGAAAAGATAGACCTGGATGAACTCAAGAGGGAGAAGAGAGCGAAGAGATGCATAAAGAGAAGCCATCTCTTGTCTCCTTTGTTTCTCAACTTCTCTGTGCATTATCTTCTCCATGTTTTCTTCATTACCAACTCTCACCTCTTTACGACGCTTTCTTCCCTTCTCCGGAAAATCAGCCATGTAATTAAAACCTGTAGTTTTTTTTTTACGTTTGATTATTTTGTACAAAGAAAAACAGCTAATAAAAGATGATGATGAATATTATGATGATAACGATGAGTCAGCAGGATCTGATCTTGTCTGATTTTGTGCTCTCTAGGATTTGGTCTGAGTTTCAGTCAGTGATTCGTTGTAAAGTTGGAAAAGAATTGGAGTTCGAACAAAGACGGTAACATAAATAAAGTGTTTTTCGTTTTATAAATTAAGGGAGGCTCATTAGGGTAAGCAGTGACGTCTTTGAGCTTCTTTTTCAATTAAATAATATGCCAATATGTTTCTGTCCACATTCCATTTTGTACATCTATCAAGTTTCATATATATTATTTACTGTATACGTATTTGTACGATGAATTATTTTCTTATTATATAGGTGTATTCACCCGACGCACCATATATTATAGGATGCACTGCTGCAGCTCTGAAGGGCCGAGGCCATATGCTGGACCCTATTCTCAAAATTATTTGAATATCACTTTAAACTTTAAAGTTATGTAATCTCTTTAGTTTTAAATATTTCTTTTATATAAAACATAATGTACTACATTTGATAGAATTAAATACTGCATGTTTTTGTTTTTATTATTCTCTGGTGTAATTATTTTCAACTACTTTCTTCAAAAAAAAGGAAAATTTATTTTCAACTACTACTCGAATAGAGTGGCATGTATGTATTTTTGACATTTCGTGTTATTGAAACATTTACTTTTAGTTACGTTTTTTTTTTTGCTAAATCTTTTAGTTAGATCAACCAAATAGTAGTAGTAGTCTAGTAATAATTTCTTGGTTATAAGTGTGTACCTACATTGGTTCATGATTTTTATTCTTTTTGAGATTTAAATTATCGTTGTTGTTTGGTCAATCTGGATTTCAGTTTTGACTTGGTTGACATTATAAACCGTAATAAACGATTAGTCTATCTTCTAACATTAATCAGAAGACATTCTAAATTTAGATTGGATAATGTGGTATTGTGGTATCTAGTCTGTTATGTGGTATTAAGTGTATTTTTTTGCTGACCAAATCAACCGATAAAGTATATCAAATAAAATCTTACGAATAATGTTGAGATATTACGCCAAAGTTTTTTTTCTTAAAACAAGTACAATAGATTTTTTTATTGTGATTCAAATATTATACTATGATACTAAAATATATTCAAATTTGAATCAATAGATACATGTTAATTCTTTATTAATCGTATTTTGTATGATGCATGTCCAAAACATGTATTATATCATGTTAATGAACGAAGCTGGCCCATATATTGGCCCAATTACGTTAAAGATATAAAACGGCCTTTAAACAGAAAAGAGAAAACTCAAATTCTCTTTGTGGTTATAAGGAAAGAAAAGTAAGAGACTGAATATGCCCATAAAAATAAAGATGGATCTCCAACGTGACCAGTTTAGCCTGAGACCTACTAAATTGGAAGAGGTTTTGGGCCCATAGGATTTGTAAACTGATTAGGTAGTCGGAAACGAAAATATTATATACACATATCTGAACTTAGTTTGTGCAATCAACAAAACAATCAAACTTGCATAGGGTGATAATAATGA